>QNGE01007215.1:0-24451 GCA_008508345.1 Paragonimus westermani | reverse complement strand
TGTGTGAAGGCTTGTGTGGATGGTTACAAATGTGTATGGAATCGCAGTGTCACTGTAAAGGCAATACGCTTGTTATTTTCTTGTTGGTTTTCTGTCAAAACGACAGTCGTTAACTTGAAATGGTGTCGCTGATCCTTATAACATTAGAACTGGACTCATATGTCGATTGGAAGTGTTTTTGAGGAGAGGATATTCAGTGGTGTATACCTATGACAAAAACTGGTGAGGTAGATTAGGGCATTCGTACGTTCTGGTATTTGGTGTAAATCCTGTTGTAGTCTTCGTCATCTCAGTTTCATAACAGGTGCCTGAGATTTCAATATGCTCGGAGAGAAATAGGTTTACGAGAATACGGCGACCTTCGCACGAGTGACAATCGTAGTCTGTGGGGCAGCCCCATTACCAAACCAACATTTTGACATTGCAATAAAAGTGAACCTGATAATTTCTTTCAAGGGGAATGTTCATGCCGGATGTAGTTTTACGTTTAACCTTTGGTTTGGACTATCAGTAACAGCACGATGGTAACCCGGAGCGAATGAAGGCTAATGCTACTAATCAGTCTATGGCCTGTAGCGTTGTTTACTACATTAATCCTGCACAGGTTATGCTTAAACATAAAACCACGAACGCGTACACTCCCTTACATGACTGATGCATATTCGCACATACTGTACCACAATACAATGTCGATGGTCTTCGTGGCACTTCTTCCATAGCGCGTACACACCTTTTTAATAGTCGCTTTTGACACTTCGTATTCCTGGCGCTGACACTTGACTTTAATCCCCATATGTTCTCACTAATTATGAGTAGTATACTACTCTCCAACGAAGCTGCTTATTATACAACAGTGAAAGTGAAGTGGCAGGACAGTCATCTGTTCATGGGCACGGTCAGCCATTAGTTTGCAAGTCATGAACACTGTCCGTTGAAATGGATTTTTTCAGCAGCCCTCGAATCGATGTACAAGCAACCGGTGGCGTGCTCTGTACTGAACTCCGTAGTGGTCTCTTCCACATTTTTACCACAGGTGGCATAACTAGAAGGCAGTTCAATACGCGGTTCAGTTGCCGCAATGCTGGCACGTCGTTTACTTACTTGGGTTTCATGAGTGTGACCTGGTACCAACAGTCCCGGGCAACTGCTGTCCAATTCGACTCATCATTATATCAATGTGAACAACATTTTTCAACGAGCTGTCCACACCGATCTCGATAACGCAACAAGTTGCTTTCATCGTGGCACGGTCAACACACAACATCCACAACAGTAGTGTGTAGGTCCATTCCGTATCTCGCATCTACTGAGGACGGTTGTCTAACGGTTTCTCATGCAACACGCAAGAGAAAGAGTGCGACGCCTACAAGTATCTATGTAAACCCAAATTGTCCGCCTTCCGAGCAACCGAAATACAAATGAACTCACACACACGGGAACTTGACAGCATATCACATTTAAAATAGGACGAGAAACAACTAATTTCACATATGCTCATTACTACAATGAGAATAAAGACATAAACAAACGCAGATTTCCGATATTCCATCTTCAGGGCTGCACGGTGCCTGAGTTATGAACTATCCGGTTTCTTGCAACATTGAGCATCTTAGTGTGTACATTGCTGCAACGCTCTGAGAAAAAATACTTCACTTCCATGTGTAATCCTGAGCGTTATCAAATGAAAACGAGCTGAACAATTCAATCTACCAGTGTCATCCAAACACAAATTCACTGCGATCACCGAAACACATGAGTTTATTCTCCCATTAAACAATCGTCGTTGGCCTGCATGATTTAGTTCCCTGGGTCTTACACTCGCAAACATTAAGATTATCTTTGCAATTGAGATAACCGTACGGGTGATGAGATTATAGTGATGGCAGGTAAATACCAAAAACTGACTAACCTAAATCTAGATGAGACACGACTGCGAAAAGTTGGGCTTCGGTTCGATTCGCACCAGCAACAGAAAAAGCATGTCGAAACTTGCCAGATTTTCCCTACCAGTTAAGTTACGAAGCCACACCAAGAACTCAAAACTTTCATATTTGGACTCAGCTACCTGCCCAATTCGCTGCGTCGTGTGGTCTCATGGCTAAGCGGTACAGCGTTTGACGTTTCCATAGGTGTTTCGAATGCAATCGAACTCCGGATTCCTGGCAGTCATGTCTCACCCAAATCACGAAATATGTCACGCCACTTATGAAGCACTTCAATTCACGAGAATAATAAGTAAGAAGGAGTTCAGCGCAATTTTACCTCTCACTGCAAACTCGGGTAGGAAAATGAACAATACATCGAACTTCCTCTTGAGATCTATCACACGATCTGAGTATATGACACTCTGTTTAAGCGTGTCTCAACTCTTGTTTACCCGATACACGGTAGAGTTCGTTCTAAACTACGTAGCAACTTACGCTATCGCCAACTTCATTTCCTAACGACCCAGGTGCGAGAGTGCCTGCAATTGGAAAAAGGATTCCGCCTCAACTTCACAGATACTAACCAGATCAGGACTTTGAAGCTTTCTATAAGTCCCCATACAAACCCTATTTCCCAAAACGGAAAGAGGCCAATGTCTGTCAATCTCTCTTCATAAGAGTTGTACATCAATCCCCTTTAGCAGCCTCGTGAAACATCTTCGATTCTATTCAGGCCTGTTGGCGTGATTTACCGAATTCGGGCTCCAGGCTTACACAGAGAACTTCGGATGTGACCTCAAGCGCCGTTTATATGATGATAATAGCACGTCCACTTCCACTGAAGTAAACATCTTCCTCCCTAGTATTTTAACATCTCAAGACAAGATTTGGAAAGCATAAAATAATTTGCTATGAGAAATCCTACGTCTTTGGATATCTGTAAATTACTTCACTCATTCCCAGAGTAATGTGCAGAAAGTAAACTGGAAAACCCCGGTCAATCTCCAGCAATTAGCTGGCTATAAATGTCTACAGCCAACGCTAGATGCCACTCACATGACCACCCACGTCTTTCTGTATACGTGTGCTATCAGCACTTCCCATAACCTTGACATAATCACCGAATGTGTATAAGGGATATTTCAGGCGTATCGTCAGAGCACACAAGAAAATTAAAAACAACAATGGCACAGCGCTGATTCCCCTAGACATAACAGAAATCTTCACACAGTTTGAGCAACCCTATCCGGTTATCTCTGCATGAAAATCCCGGATCCCCAGGAACTCTTCCACACTTTTTGGCAATGTTGAATGAACGCCAAATATCTCAAGTCTGTGGAGTAGCAACAGGCGGTTAACTGAGTCCAATGCGCTCCTGAAATCCAAGTAACCGACCTCCACATTCTCGCTCTCGTCCAACTGACTTAGGATTTCATCGAAGAAGCAAATCAAGTTGGCGGGACAGGGCTCTGTCACACGAACCCATGTTGGTCAGCGGTAACAGGACTGATATCCGCCACAGGCTTCACATTCCTATCAGTCAGCACTGTCAATCATCATCTCCGAGCGTTTCAAAATAACTCGCATGTGACACTGGCTCGCTGACGGTTGTCCACACTATGCGCCGGACCCTACGAACATGAGCAAAGATGAAACACCTCATATCATCTAGTCATCCAGGACGGTCGCTGTTCGTATGCTGTGAATAACGAACACATAGAGATGCGTTTAACATCGAATGGTAGGACAAAAGAGTACTTCTACAAAAATGCCGCCTGCGTCCGCTCTACACCGCCTCTGCATGATAAACACAAACACTCTGAGCATGTAACCATCAACTAACAAACCACACACAACCGTATTTCAAACACATTCGAACAACTAACTCAGACTTCTGGAACGGCAAACGAGTTGACTCAGCCAAATAGATAACAGGCGTTTGCTAGAACAAATGTTGCATTCGAGAAACGAAAGACAAATACGTTATGTTATTTAAAGATACCATGGATACAAACCACAGAAACCGCGTAACCACAGTCTGGTCACATAGCCGAACAACTGTCTAAATTGCATTGCATCTGATCGAAGTCGAATGATGGAGTGGTTACGTGAGACGGACTTGTTCGTAGCAGTACATTCAACGGCATACTTACGCATCTCCATGCGTCGTGTTTAACACACGACGCATGGAGATGCGCTGACCAGACTTAATGTCTAACTTGAAGCTACTGAGAATTGAGACGTGAGATTTATTGCTAGGCATATACAGATTGTCTCGTATAACGCTGTAGACGGTGCCGGTAAGGTTACAACGAAATGATGTAGCCAGTTCCAGCTAATAATGCCCCCTAATATCTACATTTTGCGTATGCTTCATACGTAAATTGTGAGAATAATCAATCACCAGTTGTCCCCCATCCCCAAAATGGCACGTTGTCATCTTAGTCACGGTGTATCAGTGTGTTCTAATTCTCGCATTAGATTACAAAAGAACTCAGCGCGGACATCATTTTTGAACGAGCTGTTTCAAGCGAAATCGACCACTCAACAAGTCGTGTCCAACCCGAATAAAATGGCCAGGTAGACCGTGTTGATAGGAGGTGGGACGACACGGCTCAATAGGGGATGGGCCACACGGCTGAGAAATGCCATATTTTAGCAAATAGTCAACAATGCGCAGTGGGTAATGCTCAATCCGCATTGACGAACGCGCTCGTACCCATGACGCGCGTGCGATTACAGCATGGGCTGGCACTCCAGTCCACAACATAGAAGCAGTATACACTTCCACAGCCTGTCACCCTCAACTGCTTTGCGTGTGTCATGCCACATCACATTGTCCATTCGTGAAGGTCGTTGTCTGGACTGCCATGCTATCAGTATGTACCACCCACACATCCAGCTCACAGATTGTCAAGGCCACTGCAATCCTGTGCACGGGCGCGCGCTCAGGGGCCTACGAACGCAACCAACCGCATCTCGACATCAGCCTATGAGTTCGTGATTCAGCCAAGCCTTTGTCTGGGCTGACAGGAAAATCGGGCCGTCCACACATATGCACACAATTTACATGAGTCTCTGGGTGACGGTCGAGAACGCACGCAGCCGGTGTTCCGTAGACTACACGCTCCAGATTATCACATCGACATCTGTAGGACTCTACATAACACTCCACCAACACACTTACGGATTACACCTCTGTATTTTGTTCGAACCACTGCTGTAAGTGCACTTGCGATGTCTGTTCATTATTTCAGGTACACTTTGCCTGTTTATCTTTCTGGCGTTAATCAGGTGTTTATTGGTTTTACCGATACTACTTGCACAATATTGTAATTAGCAAGCCAGCATCTGAGGACCCTTTCGGTTTGTGTTTTCTTTGCCTGTCCTTATTCGTCCGTTCTGATTTCGTTGAGCGGTGGCTCATCCGATGGCCGATGTTGTTTGCAGTCCATTGGCAATGAACTTTCGGGCATTGCCATTCTGAATGCAACATTCTACTGTCAACCGTTTGGTGATAGAATGATCGTCATGGCACAATCCGTTGTGAAAGTCGCATTTTTACTCGGTGTTATTTCCAACGTTGATGCCCATTGGCCTCTAGCCCCTTATGTTGCCTACGGTGCAGAATCGTCTGTTAGCAGCCAAGTGTTATTGATGGTTGACTGGGGTAGACGGGCTGGGCGGTGTGGTCGAGACGCGCATTTATTAGGCAAGAGTGCTACTTGGGGAAGCCGAAAGAAACACGTTATGGTGTATGGTTTTCCCTAACCGAACCAGGGACGTGCCGTCTCGATGTATATGATGACGTTTATAAACCGATTTCCACGCATGACGGAAGTTATCTGGCTTTGCAGCATCGAGTGGAATGATGTCCCCAAAGCAGTGCACCTCTGTGTATGTTCGACAGCAGTGCCATCGTCTATCGCAGATCAGGTCGATGTTCGACAGTGTAAGCTCAGCACATCAGCCTCACAACATTTGCATCGCGATAAACGGTGTCTATCCTCGCGGCTGTATGTTATTAAGCTTCGATCGTCCGTAACGTGAAAATATCCGAATCAACACAAAAATCATTTATGTGCATCTTTCACTCACTTTCTTTTTAAGTGAAGTTCTTAACTACGTCTGGATTTAATTTCTTTTAGAATAGTGCTTACCATGATGCACAGGCATCCAGCATCACCGGTTGACACGTGTTGATACTGCGGTTACCCTGGTAGTCGGCCTACCCACAATTTTGATTTTAGAAGATTTTTCCAGTCCGTCTTTTTAATCCTTTCCGCTCTGGGGAATTTGGACTCATCTAAAATTACTTACATGTCCATGTGTGATCAGAATAAATGAAGTGCTAGCCCGGAGAACATTACATGAATCGATACTTTTCGATGTTCCCTTCGAATTTTCTTATTGTTTTGTGATCAGTTTTAGAGAGTGCACCATTTATTTTGTTGATCCACAGTGTCTTCGCTCATGATTGTTTAGAGCGAGACCCCATTGTACATTAGCAACAGAACGACCACAAATTTTCATCGGTTCAAGTTCTTGCTCCAACCAGGAGCTCACAGGGTGCACTTAGTGTGCAGATGTCTCACTCTGTTGGGAACAGGCACAACCACACTGCATATTACTCAGGGTCTTTAAATAGTACTACAAGAAACCGGATAACATCCATACGAATGTGATTCTATCGGTCGTATCCTCCAAAAGTATGGACCTAAGAGCACTGTGTTGCACATTCGTAACCACACCAACATCTAAGGATTGAAACTGTGATATCTTTTTATCACGGGATAATTCTTTTGTACAGGGTGTTTCATTATTCTTTGTAACACCATCATAAAAACAAAACGCAGGCCATAAAGAGAAAAATGTGATCCTCTGTCAGCGCTGGTTTATCGGATAATTCTGCAACAAATCATTTACAGTACCGTTACCCTTTCTTCCAGTCACTCTCTCGAAGCATAACCCCATGATGAAGTTTGTATGGATTGAGGCCAATGTGCTCCAGTGCCCGATAAAACGAGCGTCTACTGGTCACAAGTTGTTGGGCCAACTTGCTTATCGAAAACAAGGAGCTTCAGTTGGCAGCGATGACAGCATTATCCTTCAGTCCCTCCGTGGCGACCGTGGCTGCGGCCATTTCGTCCTGATCCTAATATCCTGGTCACACCACCATTTGTTGTAAACCGAGAAGGTGAATGGCACAGAAGTTGTCTATCTGGGGGCACCAATGTACAACTCATGCGTCTCAACGGGACTATGAACAGAAACACTCATTCGCACACCTTACTCTTCTGAGGATACTCCAATCGCTTCAGACACCATATCTCAGTTCCGTCATGTGGCGAAAGCCATTCCATGTGATACTGTCCTCTAGTGATCCTTCTTGTATCTCTCCAGTATTTATCCCGCGATCATCTCGATCCATGCTGCTACTGAATAGCGGTGCAATTAGTGTTGTTCAATCGTATACCCTCAACACATAAGGAGTTAATGCAGTGACCGCGAGACTATCACTTTGTTTAACAGAGAATGGAGGTTACGTCTATCAGCGGTCAGGAAGGTATAATTTATTTTCTCATGGCGCTCGAACCGCCTGTAATAGTTGACAAAGCTACTACACAGTCTCAATCGCTCTAGCACAGAGAACTCCAATCTTGACGCCAATTCCCTGTAAATGTGCACGGAAAAGTAGTGACGAAAATTACGAATACGGGACTCAACAGAGGCTCCGTAATTCGAATGAGTACAATTTAAATCTTTCAACGAGTATCAACTGGAGGGCAGGACTGGTGCCAGCAGCCGCGGTAACTCCAGCTCCCGAAGCGTATAGTAAAGTTGTTGCAGCTATAAAGCTCGTAGTTGGATCTGGGTCGCATGGCTATGCGCCGTCTCTCACTTTCTCGGTTGGCTGTTAAGGCCCTGGGTGTGGTGGGTCAGTGTCGTGGTTGTGTGGTCTTTTTGCCATGTCTGTTTCACACGCGCTGACCATCCCTTCGGGTTTGTCGGCATGCTCCCAAATTCCTTTAAACGGGTGTCGGAGGCTGACGGCACGTTTACTTCGAACAAATTTGAGTGCCCTTGTGCCTGAAAATTCTTGCATGGAATAATGGAATAGGACTTCGGTTCTATTTTGTTGGTTTTCGGACCCGAAGTAATGGTTAGGAGGGACTGACAAGGGCGTTTATATGGCACTGTTATAGATGCGATTCTTGGATCGCCGCTAGACAAACTCCAGCGAAGGCATTTGCCAAGAATGTGTTTCATTGATCTGAAGCAAAATTTAGAGGTTCGAATGGGGTCAGCAACCGTCCTAGTTCCCACCAAAATCGATGCTAACTGACGATCCGCAGCGGTTCTTCCATTGTCCACGTGGGCAGTCTCCGGGATAGCCTTTGGTCACCTTGCTCCAATGGAATTGTGGTTGCAAAGTGGAACCTTAAATGAATTGACAGTTAGACACCACCAGACGTAATCACGGACACGCATTTACTAGGAGCTTTGTTATGCAATTTCCCTAGAGACATTCCGTTCAGATACCGGTTAGTTGTAAAATCAGTCAGGATCCACGGCTATAGACAGTCTATGGGGGCAGCTGTAAACCTCTTGATTCAAGACAGAGAGAGACAGAACATTGAAGGTTTACTTGATTGAAGATCACCAAATAATAACCGCAGCTATCGCATTCGACAGACGTTTCCAGTCGGCTCCTTTCGGAAGGAAGCATAAGACTCGAGTTTCACTCTCATTAGAGCTCGTCAGTAGTGCATATCCTTGCCACGGCCGGAACTAGAACTCCGGCGACGCTTTCATAAGTCAACCGTGTTGACCACTGCTTCACTGACCTAACAGTAGGCACGACCGAATTATCACATTTGAACGACCAAACATTCACGCTCGTGAGTAATGATCAGCTTGCCCGATCATCTCGAGAGGACACACAGCAACTGTCCTGTTAACTCTAATCGATCTAAGCTGAAATCACAGATATCCCGTAAGTGTGTCCGGAATTCTAATCCCATCCATGGCAAGGATACACACTACTGACGAGTTCTAACAAGAACGAAACTCGAGCCTAGTGCTTCTTTTCGAAATGGCCGCCTAGCTTCGGTGTTTGTTGCTGAAATGAATTCACCGGCTATTCAGTTCCAGTAAACCGTCCAACACGATTTGTGACCGATCAACCAACAGCCAGGAACGCACGAACAACGATCTTCCTCTCTTCTGCAACGACCTGTGAACCTACGAGTCTATGAACATAATCTGTTAAAGTACACTGTGGATTTTTGTCTCACTATGATGAGGTTTTGGTTCGTGTGTAGTAGAACACGACTTGGTCGATGTTGTGGTGCACGACGGATTTACTCACTAGCCATAGATACACGTTAATCAGACGTAATATCTAGGATGATGACTGAATATGCATTACACTGAGTATACACAGTGTCCCTTATAACGCTTTAAATAGTGTCAATGAGTACACATAGAAAAGATGCAGCCATTCTTAGCTAATGATACTCGGTACTATCTACATGTCGCGTATGGTTCATATTTAAAGTGCAATACTGGTCTCACTATCAGCGGTTAGCTCCCCCAAAAGGATACGTTGTCATTTTAGTCACGGTGCCAGCGAACAAAGCACCTCAACGGTAGTTTTCGATCAATTCTCCATCCATTTGTAAACTAGTGCGACATTTTGGTGTCTGTCATTTGACGCTGGAATTATCGTGAGATAGCACAATCCGTTATGGAAATGTCGTATTTCTACATTGTCCGTCTCTGGTTCTCGGTGCCGCTAGGTCCCAGTCGAGCTTTGCCTTTCGGACCTGACTTTCGGTCATGCCTTTCGAGTGCTGGAACGGTTGCGGGGACAGAGAGCGATGTGCGTGCATAGCAGACACGTAGTGTCGATCACGGTGGTCAAACCACTGAGTCATTGTGACCGAGCCAGTTGACTAGGTATGCGCATGCAGGCGGGCTGTGGTTACGCGGTGCGTTGGGCCAGCTTGCTTACTGCACTCAGTTAGTAGGCCCGTTCGTTGGTTAAGCCCTTTTGTCCGGAATCCGGATCTCGCACGCGCGCACGTGCACGTCTGTTGCGTACACTATAGCGGAGCCGTGTGGACGCCTTGGTCACAGGGCTAGTGTGGCCCTTACCGGTCGATGAAAGGAAGTGACGGTGGTTGTCGCGCTGCTCGTTTGGCCAATTGTTGATGGATGTCCGAGTTAAGCAACACGTGCATGACTGGAATGAGTGCTGAGGACTGAACGTTACGCTCAGAGGTAGAACGATTAGCGGCCGATGCAAGAGGTGTGGGTGCGGTGGATGACCCAGTGGGGTGAGTGGGAACGTTGCTGTTGTCATTCGGACCGAGGAACTTTTACAGCCCGCCAATCTGGAAACAGTGCAGACGGTTGAGCAACTTCAGCACACCGACGAACCTGGGAGGACCGAAATCACCTCGTGAAAGCTGTGCTTCCAGTTCAGGCAGCGCCTCTGTGTAATCGGTGGAGAGATGATGGAGTTATGTGTCTTTGGGGGAAGAAAACGGACGCATCGATTTAAACAGCCCTGCTCTCAACTGAGGTTCATGTCAATCATCACATGATCGATCACCTCGTTGACCGAATATATGTCCTGAGCTGATCAAAGGTGCTAGAGAGGACGTGTCACTCCACACTTCCTCGTGCCGAATGGCTGAGGTCTGTTCGACTTCGCCGAGCATCGTTTGTTTGGCATTTCGCATGTTTTGCCTCCAGTTGTTTGTATATTCATTTTCGGCCGACGAGTCAGAAACATGCAGAATCGGATTTTTTTACAATGATCAAGCGTGGAGGTGGCTGACGCTGCACTGGTGAAGACCTGAGTGAATGACGAATATGCAAGCGGGTCGGAACACAGTTCCGCAAAAACGGCAGTGTTGTGGGGTAGTTGGAGCCGGAAGCAAAGCAGCCAACAGCATGTCGTGCGAATGTACTGCTACGAACAAGTCCGTCTCACGTAACCACTCCATCATTCGACTTCGATCAGGTGCAATGCAATTTAGACAGTTGTTCGGCTATGTGACCAGACTGTGGTTACGCGGTTTCTGTGGTTTGTATCCGTGGTATCTTTAAATAACATAACGTATTTGTCTTTCGTTTCTCGAATGCAACATTTGTTCTAGCAAACGCCTGTTATCTATTTGGCTGAGTCAACTCGTTTGCCGTTCCAGAAGTCTGAGTTAGTTGTTCGAATGTGTTTGAAATACGGTTGTGTGTGGTTTGTTAGTTGATGGTTACATGCTCAGAGTGTTTGTGTTTATCATGCAGAGGCGGTGTAGAGCGGACGCAGGCGGCATTTTTGTAGAAGTACTCTTTTGTCCTACCATTCGATGTTAAACGCATCTCTATGTGTTCGTTATTCACAGCATACGAACAGCGACCGTCCTGGATGACTAGATGATATGAGGTGTTTCATCTTTGCTCATGTTCGTAGGGTCCGGCGCATAGTGTGGACAACCGTCAGCGAGCCAGTGTCACATGCGAGTTATTTTGAAACGCTCGGAGATGATGATTGACAGTGCTGACTGATAGGAATGTGAAGCCTGTGGCGGATATCAGTCCTGTTACCGCTGACCAACATGGGTTCGTGTGACAGAGCCCTGTCCCGCCAACTTGATTTGCTTCTTCGATGAAATCCTAAGTCAGTTGGACGAGAGCGAGAATGTGGAGGTCGGTTACTTGGATTTCAGGAGCGCATTGGACTCAGTTAACCGCCTGTTGCTACTCCACAGACTTGAGATATTTGGCGTTCATTCAACATTGCCAGAAAGTGTGGAAGAGTTCCTGGGGATCCGGGATTTTCATGCAGAGATAACCGGATAGGGTTGCTCTAAGTGTGTGGTGGTTTTTTCAGATTCAGTCTCAATGTTTGGGAGTGTTCGACCTAGGGGACCTAATTACGGGATCCTCTCAATTTGTTTTTTTCCCCAACGATTCTCCAGTGTGTTGGTGGTAGCGGTGTTTGGATTACTCTGTTAGTTTGGATTGTTCGGCGCGTTTTTTTGATGACGCTCAGGATTATGCATGGAAGTATAGTATTTCGTTCTGTGAGCGTGTCAGCGGCGAACTTCCTAAGTTGGCTGATGGTGCAAGAAATTGGGCATGTTATAACTTACGCAACTGAACTGTCGGCCGTAGTGATACCGTCTGACTGAGCGTTTAATAGATATCTCTTGACCTATTGAATTCAGGAATGGAGTGCAAACCTGCAGACAGACGATGTCTTAAGTTGTGTAGATGTGAGGTTAAATACTGGATAGGTATTCGGTTTAAAGCCCTTATACTATGCTGTCAGGCTGAAATCCCCTACCTGGTCTCCCTCGAACAAAGAATTATTTGTGTGGGACCTGGTGAAATATTTCAACATCCAAGGAAGCCTTACCGATCTTTAACAAATGAGGATGACCCATCCGAGTGGGCACTAAATGATGATTCGCGAGCAAAGGGTCAACGTCGAGCGACACGTCCCTCATTTCCCTCCGACTGTGTGGTGATCACCTGGAACGATCTCCCTTCGCACACCGTCAGAGCCTCAACAGCCAGAGCATTTGGACACTAGCTAGACCAGGTATAGATCCGGGTGTTCAGCAATCAATAGGCGTAATTGTGTTTCCGATAGTTCAGACTAACATCGTTACAACTGTGTTTCGAGGTGATCGGGTTAGATCAAGTTAATTATCAGACCTAGTGGATATATATATATATATATATATATATATATATATATATATAAGGTCATTGGACCGTGTGGTAAGCGCAACCCCCATACGAGCCATTTTGATGACATGATATTGAATGAAGCTGTCAAGTTATCGCCAGCTGATCGAGCACCGACCTGTTTTATCTCTGTTAAGTCCAGCGAACGTGTTAATGTTCGTTAATGCCTCCTACATTTTGGCTGTTCTGGTTGGAATGTGTCTGGGACGGACGACACACTACCTAACCGTTGACAACTCTCGTCTCAAGGCCTGTCACTATGGGCATTTATAGGTGTTGTCACTCTGTTGGGCATGGTCGCGGGTTTCTCGGGTTGTCACCCGTGATCGGATCTCATCGTTGTTCATGCTCGATTCAGTTCGCCTTAGGCTTAACGATCATGCGTTCGTAGTACATGTACCGTGTAAGGAGAGGGTGTGTGACGCTTATCAGGTGGTACTGACGAACATACTACTCGAATCAGGTTGGTTAAGACAGCGTTAGGAACAGCGGTGTACCTCCCATTTTCATGAGTAGCATTTCAGAAAAATCATTTTTAAATCATTCAGGTGATTGTAGCTTCGACCGCTTGCTCCTGACAACCGGAATCAATGCGGTCACAATCACCGTAGGAGGCTCGATGGATTGAGTCAGGCATAGTGAGGAGGTCAGTGTTCACATGTGGAAGAGTTCACGTGCAAGCCACGTCGTTGGGGTAGTGGGAGGCCTAGGTGTTCGAAGGTCATGGATGGGACAACAATTGGTATAGTGCAGTGGGAGCAAATTCACTCGAACTGTGTGAAAACTTGGATGACGTTAATCGGTTCAGTCGGTACAGTGTTGAATCCATCCACGTTTGTTCAGTACATTCCCAAGTGTTGTATTGCTTCATAGAGTTGTACACTGCAATCCACGAGGAGGCATAATGGGAACCTGTCCGAACGGTGAGTTGCTTAAGCCACGAACAGACTACTGGAAGTGTGTGTGCAATAAGCAGTTTTTGGAGAACGGTTTTTCAGACAGATATTTCAGGTTCGGTGAACCATCTAGGCGTGGTTGTATACTAGGTGGATGGGTAGCAGGTGGCCGATAAGGGCAGTTTCGTTTCGCTGAATGTTGAAGCACCAATGTTGTTCCGATTGCGTGGGTTCAATGGGTCAGGCACTGTCAGCGGTCGAAAGCACTAGGTACAGTTCTGAGTGGCGGGTAATTGGCAATTGGATTGAGGGCACAAATTGGTAGCGATGACTCATTCTCCCGCTGTTTGGATCGTGGGTTTGACGTGATGAGCGTTTGGGCGTGCGAGGGATGTCGGTTGTCAGGTTTGCAAGCCCAAACGTCTTGTCCATCACGTGATGTCATGGTTTGTCAAGCTGAATTGGCCAGTGGTATACGATCAAGTTGAAACAGCCTGTCTTCAGCATGGCTGGGACTAGCTGTGACGACACTAACCTAGAAGTGCCGAGAACATCTACAGTGGACGTGTGTGGGTGGAGACAGGTTTCGAGCGAGTATGTTCATGAAATATACACTGTGTCTACGATGCTCGGTGGTTCGGTCATTGACGATATTAGTGTACTGGCGTCATCATGCTAGTCGGAATTTTCTGGCATTCGGGAGGCTTACAGCTCATCACAGGGGAGACTGAAAAACTGTGTTTTGTTCTATGTTAGCAGAAAGACGCACTTCACTCTTTGAGTGTCATGTCTGAAGCAGCTGTTCACAAGAATACAATGTGTTGGTGGAGGTTTTGTTAGGTAGCGAAAATGACGCGATATGTCGACGGATGTAGTCACTCTAGAAGAACCGTATTTGTTTCCACTCATTTGGAAGACATTTCTGTGAAGTTTACTGCTAAGTTCAATAGATCACATGATTCCGAACTTGCGGTGATTGTTGATAAATAGCGGATGCTTTCGACAGCACGCACATACCTGATATGATAAACAAACGCGAGGGGGATTAAACATCACATTTTGAACGGTTGTCGATTCTGCGCTCAAGTATATGTGCGTGATGTCACCATATTTGTGTTCTGGTTTAAAGTGATCTTGGGAAGTAATCGCGCTATATGCACGATGATGCTGGTTTCAGATAGGTGTGTGATTATTGGTATAGATTGTAGCTGATGACAACAGGTAGTTATTTTTGCAATCATCCTTTAGCGGCGCTAGTTTTGAGGACAGAAATTACGTTACCTGGAACGTTCCTTGGAAATTATCATAGGTTTTCACAATGGATTCATACGGATGTACGCTTGTTGCAGGTGAGATTTCATTGAACTGGTATGAGCTCCATCATCAGGCAAAGATGCCTGATATGTGACTGCGGATAAATAAAGCCTTTCGTTACAGCGTTTGCGTTGCATGATTGATTGTGGTCGTGACGTGGCAGGAAGCATGTTGTGGTTTCACAGCAGGCAATGTTTGTTTGGACCGTCACCAGCTGTGTTTTAGCGGAACCTACTGGTCGTCATCAGTTTGAGTGTTCGGAACTGTTACACAAAGCTGTGAATGCATCGATTAGCACTAGAGTTGGTACTGTCTATCCCAGTCAGTTAGCTGATGTGAGCCAGTATTGTTTCGCAAGAGGACCGGAATATGTTTTCAGGGTTATACGATGGGACGCGTGGTTTTATGGTTTTGCGGGTGTTAATCGGGAGGCATTGGTGAATTGGCCTAGGTTTCAAATGATATTCTTTGGACATACACGAGATTGTGGGTTTGGTTTGATCAGCACGTTTTGGTCAACCATATTATGATCGTGAACAATGGCATTTCGGGAAATATTAGTTTTAACCATGCGAAGTCAGACAGAATGACGACGTTTTGGTCGCTTCGACTTGCGAGACAAAGGGATTGTTATGAAGGTAGCAGTGGCCGTCAACCGGGCGACATGGTTGTTTCAAATGACACCCCATTTGTTGGTGCAAGTGTTATCGCGTTGTCAGTCCGATTTTGATCGCATTTTGAAACATCATAAATACCACACTGTGAGAATATGACGGAACGTTGGAGGGTAGTATGAACAAATTGATTATTTCTGAACTTCATGACCAACGGTATTTTCAAAGCTGGTTAATTCGATAATCTTGCGTCAGTGTTATGTTTCTGATTCGAAGTTCGTGCAGCTTATTGTTTAGTGATTGAGCATCCCAAAGGTTGACTGAACGGTTTGGATTACCGGAGGAAGCAACTGTACAATATTGTGCAGAACTCTCACATACTGAGAGTATTTCATTGCCGGAAGTGAACTTTTTAGTCAGTACGTCGCGTGTCTGCCCGTGTACACAAGCCTGGAGGTTTCTTTCGGGAGTGATTTGGTTCAGAAATCTTTCCGAATGCGATCGGATGGGTAATATTCGGGTGACATCAAGCAGGAACAATTAGAAATCCATCAGTAGATCGAAGTGACCACAATGTACGCGACGCAGTCAGGAATCGCCGACACCTATATGCTTCGACTGTTCGTGTTCGAACGTGCATCCATACGCGCTACATTGTACGAACGTCACGTTCCTCCTAATTCGTCCTCTTCCTGTTCTTCACAGATCGCAAGTTGAGTTTGTTCTCAGCCGATCTACTGTCGAAATGTTTGTCCGATTTGTTTTCACAGCACACAAAACAGTATGAAGATCGTATGACGAAGTATTCATACTGCTGTTTGATTGTCTTTTACACCTCTTTAGATATCCCATAATGACAAACTGAACAAGCAGTCGTCATTTGAAAACTCCACGACACCATGCAACCAGTGAAGCGTCTGGATCAAGAACCGTAGTGACGGCTGACAATTGATGCACCATTGTGTAATGCTCAGAATTGGAGTCATTTTAACCTGGTCACAGCCCTCACTTTCGTTGGTACATGACTTCATAAACTTGACACTGATATTTCATCACAAACATGGCCGATACTCAGGCGGTGGTCGGTAACAAACGTGAGTGGGACATTGTGGCAGCCATCGGTGGTGAAGAGGTTCCGACGGTCTTGAGAGATGCACCAGGCCTGACGCCGGGCGTGTACAAGTCCCATGCGTCTGAATTTAGCAAATGAAACTGAGAGGTTGTTGTACGACCTCTTAACCTCATACTCGTGTTGGAGACGCCAACATCCCAGCTCTCCTTGGTGCGGCTCACGTTCGTTCCTAAAGTGTACGAACATCTACATCAATCCTTCCGGACGTCGGTTGGTGAGTTGCACGTTGTTGGAAAGCGCTTCTTTTGTAATTTATTGGTGGAAGTGCTAAACTTTCACGTGACACTCTCGTGATAGCGTAACATATTGGAACCGTTTAGAGTTCATCTTGTTGCCCATTCTATTCGCTTTTGTTTGATATGTAAATTGCTTGTACTTTTTAGATAGGCTTTCATAAAACGTCATTTGAACGTAGGAACCCAATTTACGGTGACAGCTCTATGTTGTTTCAGTTCGAACCTCATTCATTTTTGTGGCCCAGCCAGGTACTGTCATTTTTCTCATGGGTACACATAATCTTCGCTTCTGTTTCGAACGGTGTTACTCTCATTGCCGTGGTTGTCCTGGTTACGAAGATTTTCCCGGTTATTTTTTGGTGGAACACTTGTACTAGACGCCTACTTTGAGCCTATTTTGACCATGTTTGCCACTCCTTCCTGCTCAGTAGTCACGTCGTTTGGATTTCTTGGAGTTATTTTTGTATTGCCGGCTTATTGTACTCTGTGTTGAATTGTCCTGTGCATCTTTGTGACCCGAGGTTGCTGAGTAGATCGACCACGAATTCGGTCAATTGCCAGTTTTGGACATGTTTGCTCAGGTCCACCAGACTTACCCATGCTGAAATACCATCCATCTTTGAGTTTCGGTCACCCATGTCCGCCGTAAGAGCCAAACGGACGGCCGAATATCGATCGGCTTTGGATCGGTGGTCGGCCGTATGGTCTGGTAACGCCTGGCAGGCTGAGCCAATGAGCATGTGGTGGCAGGTTAAGCAATCTATTGTAAAAGGTGGCCATATCTGACCAAAGAAGTGAGTTATGAGGCCGGAAGAAATTTTGCAGTCCCCTTTCTGTAGGGCCTACTCCAACGTGTTAGTCCAGGGCGGGTCGATTGGTGATATTTATAACGCGATCGGACAATTGCTTCCAGAGCTCCATTGCCTGTCTCCACTTCGCGGTTCTCAATTCCCATCCCGGAGTTTTTTCTCGTTAACACTCATACTACTAATGGCTGGCGAGTAACCTCATGCTGAATTGTCCGAATGTTTCTCAAGGCAGATTCACGTTATTTGTGCCACCACAAACAGCAGTTTACACTACATTCTCTTTATGCATGTGTTTTCCGTCACTCCTCAAGTGCATATATCTAGTGGCTATCCAACAGCCCGAAGAGTTAGCGGCACCAGTAGTACCCTTCATTTTACACTGCAAGTTTCGTACAATCTCGAGAAACCTGGTGTTGCAATTATTTGAGTAATTAGTCATTGTTGCGTGTGATTTACAATATTATAGATACAACAAATATATCGGACTTATAGCTATTTCAGTCCACAGGTTACTCCTCTGCAACCTTCACAAACACGTGTTGTTCCACGCGCGAGATTGATACGAACGAGTGACCGACAAGTAGGTGAGGAATCAGTATTTTGCCAATGAAGGCCAAACGAGTTCATTCAGTCCTAGCTGGCAGTATACAGAACCCCATAGCTAGGTCAATCCACCGTTTACCATGCCGAACACTCTTTTGGACACCTCAGTTGGTTGACCGATTACACTAGGGTAATGTGTTAAAGGGTAGACAACTGAAACCAGTCAACTAAGTTGTGCGTTGTGTTCTTCTTTCGAGCTACAGTCCCAGTGATTGGCTATAGGTTTGAGGGAGTCGATGTCTAATCGAGTTTAACAGCTTACAAGTCGTTAATGCCTTATTGGCAATTTGTGCAGCATTGTTAACTGCTTAGTTGGGGCAATGTAGATGGTAAGGAATCGACCTCTGAACTGTGATGTTATTGTATTTCAATAGTCAACATTCAGTTTGTGTTCGCGCGCTGCTTACAAAGTACCCGGGATTTACGCCTACTGAGAGTCCCACAAATATTCACCCAACAGACCATGACATGAAGTCGACCTCAGCCGTTCAGATTTTCTGAGGGCTTAACGATAAGGCGGACCAAATGTGATTTGACGTTTAAATTATTCTGTCATACACTTGAGCCACAGCGATCATCGTTCACTTGTTTGGTCACCTTTTGTCCCTCCTCTTCACAGTGTACACTTGTAAGGACATTCAGTGTGACTCATTACTACGTACTGACTAACCAATGCGAAATGGTGTTTGTCTTGTGATATAGTTTTTGTTTAAGTGGCTCTATGGCTTTGGGTTATTTCAACTAATACAAGTTAAGTATACATATAGTGAGCAGATTTGAAATCTTCTGAACACATAGGGTCAACGTGTTCTCGCGGTGGACATATTTGATTGGCCATGCACAGTAATGTCGGCAATTGATTGTACTGTAGAGTAACTGGAGGTTATTTACGTGAGTGGTTAGGCTACACATAAGGTGGGAAACGGAATCTGGTTAAAGATATTGGGAACTGGCTAACCAATATTGTCATTGGCTGTGAAACAATAGTCATTGGCTGAAAGGCGTTCGTTGCGAACTGTAAACGGGTGATTTATTTTTGGAAATGAACATAAAACATTAAATTATCACAGAAAAACCCGTGGTTTCGTTATTTTCACAACAGCGCTACTGTTCTCCAGTTGACTGTTGTCAAAGCATCAACAAGATGGATGTTATAACTGTTGTTGCTGATGATGCAAATGTTGAAGACACTTAACTCGTTTACGCAGGCTAAAATTAGCCATTGGGGCTTGTTTTCTGACCAAGTATAGTTCTAGCTAATCTCCAGGCCGTCGTACAGTTTTCAAAAGAAGGCTTTATGCTGAGCGACCGCTTGATTAAATTTGGTAAACCGTATCAGTTGTTGTTCGCCATTATTCTATTCATGAAACACTCAAAAACCCACCTCGTCTGTATGCAAATGAAAATGAGTTTCAATTAGTAAGTGACCAGTTGAAGCATCTCTAAAAATGTTCAAAATGGAAATCCCTTGAACTTTCGTTCTCCATAATTATAACAGAGTTCCAAGAGAAGCTATCATGACACACAGTCAGTCTGTGTATGCATTCCTCTGTTCTCTTCATGCAACCGCCCAGGAGGTCGTCAAATCGATTGAGTGGACATTCAGCGCGAGAAGACCATGATTTGCATGAATTAATTCCGCTTACAACTGTTGATGGTGTAGTAGATTCCAGTCATATCTTTTGGCCAGATAAGTGACTTTTGGACGTTCATCGCGTGAACTGATACCGATTACAGCTGTTTATCATTGCGGAGGTCATTGGTATCCACATGTAAAGCCGTGCAGAGTGTGAAGCCCCCCCTTAGATTACAATCGACCATGCTTAATAGTTGAAACCTCATTGGTGAGGCTGGAAGACGTTGCATAACCACCACCCTCTACTGACTAGTTTTATGGTCCACCCTCATAACCACCTTCTTACTGAATATGTTGTAAGTGGACAGGTTGTAAAATCGCGGAACTAACCATTGTTTGTCACATTGTCTGTCTGTTGACAGTGATGAGTAGTATTGTTGAACATGTTCAACGTTTCATCACAGGTACAAGAAATGGCTCGCTGTTCTGAGGCCTATGAATTTAGCTCACTTTGCGGAGTTGATCAAAGCGTTCAGGTTCGACACTTCCCCACATGGTTGCGCTCTGGACCCACCGCTCTTATGTGGCTTTCTTTCTTGCATCGTGTCATGCGGACAGAGCAAGTGGTGCACAATGTACGCTGCAGTGTTTGTCAGCGTCAGCCATTATCTGGTCTAAGGTGCGTTATAATTCGTTTAATAATATGTATGCTACTGCTTAGTAGTATGAAACATTTTCTAGCTTACAAAAGACCCAACTGTGAAAAATCTGGGCTCTGGCTGGACCGGGACCGAACCAACGACAGAAACAGCATGGCCAAACGCGACATGACCTCTACCGGCTGGACTACGAAGTCAGGCCAAGAGGTTCTAAATTTCATATTTGGACTCAGTCAATCACCAAACCGCATGTGAGCTGTTGAATCCACCGAAAGATACTTAGGCACAATTTCCACGCCACTGTTGATCATTGAATTTGCATTACTGATAAGTGGTGCATATGTAGTGATTACTTACAAACGCCCAGTAGCATGGAGAGAGCGCTTGAAAACAGTTTTTTATACCATGTACCTGGCGATAACAGTTCGCTTATTCTCATCAGGGTTTATGTAGCAAAGTTCAATGGACTTCGTGAACTTGAACAACAAAATCAATAACCGCACACAGACGCGCATGCGCGCATGTACGCTTCAATGCGCATCAGTTACCATGGCGATGTGGTATGGTTGAACAAGTCCCTGATAAACAGATTGAGAATAACACAACGTTAGGAGCAAGTTGTGATAATCCCCGTTTCAACCACCTCGGGTGGTTTTCCTAGGGAGTGTTGTAATCGAAATCCTATTAACAAAACAAGTCTTCTTGCACACGGAATATTGGTTCGCATCTACTGATTACCACTACCTAGACGGACAGCAGAAGCCTTTGAATTTTCAGTTGTACAACGTGTCCTAAAGATATTGTCCACGTTCGTTTGAGGTCACCATGTCAAAAAGTGCCGATCGATGGATCGATCGATCACGCTTGTTCCTTGTAACCTCAGCTTCTGACCCGATTGGGACATAGCAGTATCCATGACTGGTTTACAGACCCAAACTGAAATGTGCTCGTTGACCTGATTGCCAAATTGCCCCTCTTTTCCGACCATGCATGTGGTCCGGCACTTACACGAAAATTCATAAATGATGTGAGATTTAGCATTAAGCGGTAGTGTTGCTTTCGGTGGTGGTGTAAGGATTCGGGTGGTGGTGAGCAGCGTGACCGATGGAGCTGCATTGAAGGTGCACCGCATAGTTACCGTGAGATGGGTTTTAAACACCATAGTAATGCCATCACCCTCGTGAGGAAAACGAAGGTAACCATTTAGTTTGGGAGTTGTTGAACACCTGGCAGCGTCTGGCTTTTGTTTGCTGAATTTTAGCACGAATGCTGATGGATAGTCATTTTCTTTGAGTATCGTTCTCAAGAATGACATCTCTTTGACCGGTGTTTCTTTCGAACAGGCGTTCGTCTTGCACGAGAAAAGAGAGCCCTCAGTAGACCACACTGGTAGTGGGCTGTTACGAAACTGTGAACGTCCAGGTGATGCCCCCGTAGACTGACCATAGTACACAGACTCAATTGTGATGCTTCATGAGAAAATCGAAAAACGCCCCAGTATATCACCATGCTCGGGCTTGATGATGAAGTTAGTTCCGAAATTCATCCGGTTCACTGAGTCACCCCTTGTATCGGTGAATAACAGGATATCGTCGAGTGATGACGGTGTCCGCGTTCTGCTCCAAGTGGGCAGACAACATCCTGTTGATCGCTACCTACTTGTCCTGACAACTGGTGCTCATTGACGTGTGTATGCATGCGCGTCTGTGTGCGGTTGTTGATTGTGTTGTTCGAATTCACGCAGTCCACCGAACTCTGCTATGTTAACCTACAGATTACACTACGTATCGGATGGGAATCGGGGGAGTGTTTTCGCGAGGCTCATTATGCATGTATTCATTATGTAAGCCAATCCAACCAGATCTGTGGGAAGCATGTGTGTGAATATTTTTGGAACAATGCAACAATCCGGGGAATAAGATATTGTGCTTTTTGTCCCTTGAATGACCCGTAGTCCTCGGTTAGAACACGGATGCCTCGTCAGTTGTGAAACCTGTGAAGATCAGAATCGTGACACGATGGGATAAAGAACTAAAACCACACGAAGTTGTGTGACTGAATGGTTCTCATTAATTGGTCCACCATATTCACTGCTCGTTGTAGAATGTTCATTGCTTAGGGACTAAACCTCAGTTATCTGAGGATACTTAACGAGCCTGAATCGCATGGACTTCGGTACAGGGTGTCGTTACTGACCACGAAGCACAGAACGAAACGTTCACCTGCGCGTCACACTGCTGACTGCCTGGAGACGCTCAGACGATGGGATACGAACTTGTGAGCACGCAGCAGAACTGTTTTTACAGTTGCAGCACTTTATTCCGCGTACGGAGAGGATGAGTTCTGGAAGTACCCTCTCTAATGGAGAACATTCCGATCGTGCAACGGTTGACCATGACGACTGACGCATTTTCTCATACGGTCGAGAAACCCGCAATAATTCTCAGAAGCTTGATATGGTTTACACAACATCTACTGAGCGCAGCAATGACAACGATGAGTCAATAACGTCTGGTTCACTGCGCCGTCGGCCTGCCGGGTTGGATCCTCACTACAGTACATCAGACTTTTGTCTCAGAATCATTCTTTTTCCCACATGCGACTGAACTTATGGTTATCAAATCGATTTCTTTCGAACTTGTGTTGTTTAGTGTATAGTTTCATTGAATACAACTAGTTCAGTTGGTGTGATGACAGAACACCACCCATACTCGATTAAGCGAACCATTGCGCTGCCTATTCTAAGCTTCGTCTCCTCGCTAAGCCGATCGCTTTTCATGCGATGTTCTGTTCCGTTCACCATCATGGCAGTTGTAAACCTGTTGAATCGGGCGGAGCAGGACGAACTAGTGAAGGTTTATCCAGATGAAACCGGTTCTGTACATAACCAATTAATGAAGAAGGTAGATGCACAACAGATAAACAAGGTGAATCTGTGCACGGAAATCAACTGATAGCAGTTGACATCTGAGGAAGCAGTAATTGGATTGGACGGTGTAGAAACAAACAAATCAGGAGTGTGGCAGATTTATGATTTTAAATGAGACCCAACTGTGAGAAGTCCGGGCTCCGTTTGGATTCGAACCAGCGACATGACCAGCATGCATGAACGCCGCAAGCGCTCTACCAGCTGAGCTGGGAGGCCACACCAGTAGCTCAGGAATTTCGCATTTGGAGTCTGTTACCCACCCGTCCCATTGTCTCATGTGGAATCCGCCGAATGATCCAGGGGATCGACTGGTCCGGCAGCATTTCTCAAACAGTTTGTGCCGGATTCCACTAACGGTTAAACAACGCCACCGTATTTAATGTACCAGATACGCTGCATTTGAACAACACTAGAACAATGCTGAAAATTTCCTGATATGGATTCCTCGGCATACACTTGTATACATTCTCGTAAGAAACATTGAATCTGCGGCCCACTCTTATTCAAATACCAGATCAAACTGATCATAAAACAGTTCATCAAGTGCAAATATCTTATCCGGTCAAAACATCGTTCAACGTGGTGAGGAATATGCAGGATGGAATACTTCTTGAAGGAGATTTGCAAAATCTTATTGGGAAGTATACCCGTATATAGACGTGTGTTCCAGGACTAATCCGAACAGGTTACGATGATGTCAAACGATCGACTGTCCGGCAGCATTCCTCAAACAGTTTGTGCCGGATTCCACTAACGGTTGAACAGCGCCACCGTATTTAATGTACCAGATACGCTGCATTTGAACAACACTAGAACAATGCTGAAAATTTCCTGATATGGATTCCTCGTCATAAACTTCTATACATCTACGTGAAAAACATTAAACTTGCGGCCCACACTCATTCAAATTCCAGATCAAAATGATCATAAAACAGTTCATCTAGTGTAGCGCCATGTACGCTATTTTCTACTTCATATTTTTTATTGTTGTTCA
>QNGE01007214.1:3614-22620 GCA_008508345.1 Paragonimus westermani | reverse complement strand
GAGAGATGCTTGATCTCCAGAATGAAGGAACATTTACCTAAATGGGTACAGAAGTCCGTGTTACCGGAGAATGACAATGTTTCTGAAACGCATAAACAGCCTGTTTCCTCAGTCGCTAGACACATATTGACCACTGGTCATGCTATCGATCCATCTTGTGCATTCAAATTCCTGTTGCGCCATTCCAATCCGAGATTCTTACGGTTCGCTGAAGCAGTTGCAATTAATCGGCTCAAACCAGCTCTCTGTGTCCAGAAACAACTGTTCGTGAACCTGACCCTTCCCTGGACTTGATGTATTATCCTAACTCGCTTATTGATTTTCCACCCCTTAAATCGATTGTTTTAACTAAAGCCCACCCATGTTATTGTAAGTTTGGTACTGATGAGTCGATACGAAATGCTTGCATCTACCAGTTTTCATGTTCTATCTGCTTTGTTCAAATTACTTTTATATTGCAAATCCGAAATGCTGTGTCTGGTAAGCACCTTACAGGTCTTACTGTTGATTTAGTGCATTGTTTGGGTGTTTTGGACTTGCCGTTGGTATTTCCGACTACTCCATATAAGGGAGAGAAATTCCCCTGATAAGAAGTGGATGGCTCTGCTTGCGCAGCCGCATCATTATCAGAGGCATTCAAACTGCTTCTTCCAGTGTTTTGAGTAACTATGGGTGCCTCAGTTCTGAGACTTTTTCTAGTCAAGTTCTCGGTTGACAGAGGGAGACATTGAGCACTTGGGAATGTGTTTTTAGCAACAGCCGTGAGTTTCATTGCGGAAACTTGAACGCACCTGGCGTTAGCAAAGCTAGATGGGGTTTGTTCTCCAGTGTTTGCCTGGACCGGAGACGCAAGGGCTTTTCCAGCTGTAACTTGTGGGTTCAGAGAACTCGTGGAGCAGTCCAGATCTACAGTCACAAAAGTGAGATTGTTGACTTTTTTTTCTCGGAACATATTGGCTCACAATATTTCCTATACGATATTTAACTTTTGTCAATGGGTTATGTTCAAAAGTCTCGGATCAAGTAAAGATGACAAAATACAACAAACAGTACGTAAATTTCAGTGATCAAATGGTAAAAATGGGGTATGCACAGGCACGCAATAATAATTGGCCTCTTTGGAACCACGTGCCAACCGTTTTGGGACTTCCCAGCACTTTGAAGATAAAAGATAAGGAGACAGTGTTCTCCCTCAGGAAGTCAGCTGCGGCATAGCTTGCCTTTAGTTGGACAGGCTTGGCCTCTTGTCTGAATAAATCCGCCAATACATTATCTACAGTAACAGAACAGTTTTTAGTTCGACAGGAACGGGTAAGTTTCACAAGTTTATCATCGCCTCCCTTAAAGGCGGTAACTTTGAAGGGGTCTGCTTGACTTCTGCCTTTAGGACGACCGGCATCGATCTCAGAGTTTGAGGTTGTGATTCTGGCACCAGTCAATCCTGTAGGACAACTTATTTTAGTCATCATGATCCGTAAATATAACAATATTTTCGGACAGGCGTGGCCGTAAGAGGAGTGTGAGCAGATTATGTATAATAGAAGTGTCAGCAACGACGGTTCAACTTCAATATGAACGCAGTACTTATTCGCCTTTTTTGGATCGCTTGCCCACTTCTCGCCGAACAAACATTTTCTCTTGAGAGGTCACAGCCCATAGGGATGACCTACCTCCAGTAATTGTCCGCCCTTCCCTGTTTTCAACTTTGAGATAGTTGGCTTCGCAGTACTGGGCGATCCTGTGGCGATCCTGAGGATCACAGCTGAAAAAGTCTTTCTTCATTTGTTCCTACTGTATGCATGCCGCTGTTCTGTCGTTTGCTAGAAACCCAGTACGGTTTGATTGTCCCCTTCCCACGTCATGCAAGTGGTTGTAGGCAGCGGGTTGTTTTCTTCTTTATGATGACTCATTTATCACTAACTAATTTAAGGTCCTCTCGTTTGTATCTATTCAACCGCTGTTTAACGCACTTGAAACGTTTTTGCATTCTTCTTCTGTTGTTTTTTGAATACAGCCGAGCGAGTCGGAGCCCACCTGATTGATATCTCTGGTTCCAGACTGGGTTAGAACTATTTACTTTTTACGTTTCCCATGAATATTTAATACGTGTTATCTGTTTTCACATCCTGCCGTCTTCTGGTGTGACGCCTGGTGAAACCAGAACTCTTTAGGGGAGACATCTTAAACTGGAAGTAGGCGGGAGTTAACCGCATACCTGCATGTCTATTGCAGCTTGACATTCCCTTAACAGGAGCGATCACCGCAATGAACACGTACTGTGCGTTCTTGTCTATAAATTTTATCATGTTTCTGGCGACAGCCATCACTAAGCTGGTTTCTTCTCTTTGGTCGCTTGGAAGAAATCAACTGGAAGATTGAGGGGACGATCAAAGACTAACTACTCTGGGGTCGTAGTGCCATTTTCGGTGCAGTTGCGAATATTAGGTAAAGCCAACGGCAAAGGCCCCGTCTGTTCATGGGCAATTGACAACTCATTGAGCTGGCGGTGTAAACGCTTGTGGGTGATATAATGTAGCGCGTGCTCAGTGTTCGCCCAACAGCCTTGTCAGTCATGAAGATAAATTTGACTTAAATTTTATGCCGTGGTAAGTTGTAATTTTCAGTGGACAACGAAAACCTGCGATCCAGTAACTAACGAAAGCGCGAGCGGCATATACCGCTGGTGGACCTGACAGCAATATGGCTGCGGGCCTAGGGCTGAACCGGTCGATACACGTAGGAGGTTGGCTGTAGCCTGTGGTGAGGGGGGAAGTGGTCAAAAGGGGATCAGATGCACGTGTTCAAAAAGATCATCGGGGGTTGGGAAAGCTCCTAGTGGGCTGCTTGTTTGTCGGTTAACCTTGAGACTTTGTTATGCAGGGCAGCAGCAGGCTCAATGCTGCGCGTTCTGATCCATGTTTGGCCAGACGAATCTTTCTGCGACCGGTCTTCGCGACACGCTTATTCCTTAGTACGTCGGGTTGTGAAACGCTTCGAAGGCTGCTTTTAGCAATGTGTGGGCACGATTTGTTTGGGGTATCCCAAAGCACTGTCCCACATACGGCACCAGCCGAGGATACTAACGGCACTTTGACGAAGCGCGAGTTGGTACGTTTTAGATCATCCACAAACATGCAGTTAGGCTGTTGCAATGCAGCTACTTCGCGATGTAAACTTTGGCCGGTTGCCATAGAAACGAGGTGCATCCGTGACAACGTATACTCAACAACGTTTGCGGCTTGGGAGACGACAGGTATCCGTGAAAACCTTGAGTGTCAAGTCCATCTGTTGGGTTTCTCGGGATGAATGTTCATCACAATAATCCCCAAAGCAAACGCAAGAAGTCTGCGGTCCTTTAAACTAATGAAATCGCGACCATGGCGTGCGCGACGAGAATGATGCACAGCCCGGTACACAGCTAAATTTTGCGGCCAAGAGATAAGAATGCAGTTGGCTGTCATGCCTCCGAAAGTGCTTACTGCGGCACTGTACCTACGAGTAAGTTTGATGAACTCACGGTGATGCTGAGTGATACATTTGGTTGTTTACAGCGCCGCATGATTGTAGGGACGAGTGCCTCCCTTAAGGTAGCGAATGTCATAGTGGTTTTGAACGTCAGGTGCAATGTCTGTTTATTACTCTGAGGCAGACCAGAATGTAAATCGGCAAATGTAACCCACAGATCCAATGAAGCAACAGAGATTAAGAATTATTTCGGGACCCGAGCACGATCGCATAACTTTGATCTTAGATTCGAGCGATCGCATCCCTTTCGCAGAGATATTACTGCTTAAGAACTTCTGCGAGGCCTGACCCAATCCGGACTTATCTCCACCGATAGTGAGACCGTATGGCGCTATATGTTGAAAGAGCTTCTGCATGTGGATGTGATTCTCTTCCAGAAAAGAACTAACTAGGAGGAGGTCATCTGTGTAGTATGAATGAAATCCAATCCATGGATGCCTACATTATTCATATTTCTGAACACATGTGCAGCATTACGGACATCGAACGGCATGGTCAAAAATTCAGGCTGCTTTGGGTATATCCCACTGTTCTACAGGTATTTGGTAGCAGGCGCGGACGGGGTCGATTTTGTTGAAGACTGTAAATAAATAAATGATATATATTTCCCAAAGCATATGTGAGAAGCACGCTTGGTTATGCGTGCAAGACTGGTGGTTAGATTTTGGACTTGCAAAACAGAAAACCTATCTGGAACAGCAGCACTGTGCAATCCACGGCAGTCTCTGTAAAGACGCCAATCGCCTACTGTCTCCATTATCACCATGCAAAGAAGAAATGCCTGTGGGCTATCGGGAGGGTGAATTGAACCCCTATCCAGAATGTTCTAAAATTCGGGGCGAACGATACGCCATCCGTCTGGTGCCAGTATGCGTGATCGACGGAAATCCTATGGGCATTCCGTTTTGATGATACCCCAGGGCAGTAACGACGGCAAGTAGGTCGTTCGATGACCGGATCAATTTCGTAAATTCACGCAGCATGGCTCGATATCTGTAATTACCGCTTAGTTCAGCAAGCAAAAATCCGAGAACAAACTCTGAGACAACGGCCCCCACAGTGGATGTAACTGTTAGAGAATCTAAGGGCCTGAGATGGTCTGCGTTGATAACTGATCTGAAGTGCTTCAGGAAGTTCATGGTTAAGATAGCGTCTGACACGTCCGCAATAATGAACACTCCACAGAAGACATGTTGCCAGCCTATATCAGGCCAAAAGTGCGTATTGGGGTTCCGTTGGCGACCTTCAGCTTGAAGGGTGTCAAACGAGATGTATTCTACTTTCTAGGCAGTACAACATTGACTTTAACGCTGGCCTCTACCAGAAGGCTCAACCTAAATTTCCCATGCGGTATAAATACTAGGCAACCATGGGTAAGGCTGTCAGCAACAGCTGCCGCCATTACCTGTCAGTAGTCGCGTTTCACGAGACAGTTGAGAAGGTGCCCCCTTCAATGCATTTCCTTGTCTTGGTCCAGGATCTGTGGTGTTACCGGCAGTATCTTGTTCTTAAAAGCGACCTAGAACGGCTACCTCCTGTGTAGGCGAAGGGAGATTGAAAAGTCTTGTGAGCATGAATTTTGGGAAAAAATGCTTTTACGTGTGGTGTCAAACCGACGGTTATTTTTCCTGTGTGTGACTCCGTCTGGTGCATGTTGCTAGGGGGGTGCTGGAAGAATAAGTCGAGGAATCTTTGGAACTTATTCGACGAACTTGAGGATGTAACCGAAGACGTAATTGCTCGAAGGAAGTCGGGGTTTGTATTCGAGTTTGTAATAGATCCTGTGTTTTGCCTAAATTCTCTAAATTGGCGAAGCAATTGAGATAGAGTAAGATCCCTTGGCAGAAGATTGCTAAGGGTCTGGCTTCGTCGTTATCATCCGTTGTGGAGACACTCCCTGAGAATGCGCCCTCCACTGTATCATAAACGTTTCTTTGGGTGGTTTAACGACCAAATCCCTGACACGAGTTGCGAGTAAAATGCGCAACACAGCAGACATCTATATGGAATTAGCTGCTTGGCTGGTGATGCGCACTAACTGCAATTACAGTCCAGGCTGCACTAGCCAACACTCTCGGTCATCCAAAGCATAGTCACGAACACGAGACATCACAGCGTATGTTCTTGCTTCTACCTAGCCGATCTCCGACTTGAGGACTGGGTTGTCAGTTTGCATGATATAAATGTACTCACAGAATCTTCAATAAATATAAGAAACCAAAAAATTGAGGAACTAGGACGCGAAATTCACAGCACCAGCCGTCAGAGGGGACGAATGTCGACGGAAATCTCAATGGACCTTCAGAATTCAAACGAGCGTCGGCTACCTGGGCAGCGTATTCAACGGTGATGGGTAAAGTACACTGATTCCACAAGGCGGATTCATTGAACAGCCATTAGTAAAGCTGCTGTACCTACTTCCGCACACTAGTTTCTATCGTAGTGGCTTAGAGTGAATTGGCACTCACAATGCAACGTGAACAGCTACAGAAGTAGTAGTAGGGCAACTCTCACGTCGAAGAAATTTTGGGATTTTGGTGAAATCGAAGGTCTAATGAACAGTTACTTTCCGGAATAAGTAACGCCTGCATGACGCCGAGTGAATTCTGAAGCGACCTCGAAAAACACGGGAATTCAGCCTACCATCCAGGCATCAAGCGCTCATCAGTGATCACTGATTAAGTGGAAGTCACAATGCTTTGTTGTGGCCTAATAAGCTGAAAGACAAAACTAGCCGAAATGTGATGACATTAAACAAGAGCTATGACGGTAACGGACGGGTGCGAAAGGTTTGCTCACGAAGGGAGTGAAAGATGCACTGATCGAAATTGGACAACTAGCTGACAATTCTAGGTCAGCTGAGCTGAATAGACCGTAACACATATAAGAAGACCAGCGTTGCAGTTTAGGTTTGAAAAGCGTCTGGTAAGTGACACCACAAGTGGAGCGAGATGGCAAACATTGGGTGTTGGTGGGTCGGCAGATAAGTGGCGCAAAAGCTTTTACCGTGCGATTACTTCGTCAGCCAAAACTCCACCCAAAGTGAGAAGGCAGAAGTGGTACGTGGAAACCTTGTTTATCGTTTTGTTACCATCGTGCAAATGCATAAAATGTTCAATGCAATATATATATAGAAGAAGAACGTGCGCTTAAGAGCACAGATAAGAGCTCGCAGTTGATGCAGTTAATGAGACGCAGGAATAATGGGAGAGACCCTGCCATCTCAGTAGTGACACTGCAGGACAAAACCACTGTAGATGATCCTCTAACAATTTGTGAGGCTTTTAATTCATATTTTTGCTGCTACCTTCAACATCGAAGGTCACATGCTGCCCCCACCTCCTCCTGTAAGTACAAGTACGTTCATAAACCATATCCCTGTTGATGCATGGCTTATACGCTCTCAGTTAGCTATCATCAAACCTTCTCACTTACCTGGTCCTGATGGCATTTACCTTGATGCTCTAAAATACGAAGGGGAAGACATCCCTCTTTTTCTGCTCAATATTTATACACTTTCTTTAACATCAGGTTCCTTCCCCCTTCAGTGAAAAAACTCTACAATTAAGCCTCGCTATAAAAGTGGCTCGCGACATAAAGCCAGCAATTATCGTCCCATTAACCATATTTCGATTTGTTCAAGGGTGTTGGAAAGGATAATAAAATATCGCATGGTCGAATTCTTGTTATCACGAAACCTTACAAACCACTCCCAGCATGGGTTTCTCAACAAGCGTTCTTGCATGAAATGCCAGCTAGATTTTCTCAACCATGTGACAGAATCTACTGACGCCGGTGAGGCGATTATCATTATACCGTTGGACATGGCGAAGGCTTTCGATCGTGTGCCTCATAAGCGTCTCCTGCTCAAAATAGCATCCTTTAATATACGTGATCCACTGCTTAGCTAGTTTTCGTCATACCTTACAGGCCGTACACAAACAGTGAAAATAGGAGACAATAGCTCAACGCCCATACCAGTTACTAGCAGTGTGAGACAAGGAGGCGTTCTGGGACCGTTACTCTTTCTCAAATATACAAACGATATATGTCACGTTATCAAGCATGGCAAGCTAATCCTATTCGCTGACGATATCAAACTTGTATACAGCTTCCCTGCTGGCGATCATAATGCATGCGATAAAAATATACGGAATGAACTCATGTCATTGGAGATTTGGTGTCAAACCTGGCTGATGAAATTTTCAGCCAATAAATCCACTATCGTTGTGCATGGTTGCCACGTACCAGATGGCTCTATAAAGCTGCACGGTCACAGCATATTAACCGGCAACTCAGTGCGTGACCTAGGAATGCGCCACTCAAACTCATTCAACTTCGCAGAACATATATCTTTCCTAGTCGCTAAAACCAGACGGACGATAGGTTACATCAAACACTCATTCTTCCTGCCTGCTGCACGGTTGCACCTTCATAAACTATGCGTACGACCCCAGTTTGAGTACTGCACGTTCATATATGGCCATCTGCGGAAGTCTGATAGGCTAACTCTGAAAAGCCTCAACGCGCATTCACGAAAAGCTTATTGGGTTATCCATCTTCTCTGAGCTACAGAGAACGCTGCCGGATGCGTGTACTCGATCCTCTCTGGTTACGGCGACTCAAGCTCAACCTTTCACTCATGTATAGTTTGGTCTATGGCAGTAAATTCACCGTCAGCTTCGCGACTAGCTTACAACACAGGTCAAAGTATAACCTCAGAAACGAGGACTTCACTTTGGCAGCTCTTAAATCGCGGAAAAACTGCGTTCAAATTTTTTCCTAATAAAATATTCCTACATTTGGAACACACTCCCGTATGCAATTAAGTCCGGTAAGAATACACACCAATTCAAACGAAACTTAGAAACTTTCTCAACAATGTCTGAAGATATTATCTTCGAAAACGGACCTAACAACATCTGACGAAAAACCTCCTGTTTTGCGTGATGTTAAGTCATGCAAGTCTCGAACCGACCAAAACTACCGCTTTCAGGATAGACCTTGTACTTTCAGACTTGCCAGCAAACATGATAACATGTCTATAGTCAACACGTATAGGTGTCAATATACATGCCCGTTAGTAACAACCCAAACAACCTGGCACACTCTTACCGCATACTTGTCGATAGCTTGTGTGTCTGAGTCGTAAACCACCATGCAAAAGCTGGACATTATAAAATCTTTTTGTCTCATGACTGCATAATAACCTCGAGCCGCAACTCTTCCTTTTCCTCCCCTGATAGACCACCCGAAAACCTCTCGGTGTTGTCGAACATTCTTCTCATTCTGTATACCGTCTGTACAAAGATAATAGACATCTAAATTCGGCAATAATCGTACACTAGGAAAAGCTTATAATCGACCTCCTCTCGCGTTATTCAATAGCAGCTGTTCGCATGTGGTATATATTTCATCAATCAACACAACGCTATTAACGTCACATTGGAGGTTATATCAGAATATCACATGTTCCATTGTTCGTCATAGCTCACGTAGTCAGTTTCACGATCTCCAGTTTATCGCATGATTCCACTCTCCATTCTTGGTTCCACTGATATATCCCGTGCGAGATAACATCCCACCCCGCCCACACGCTTAAAATTCCGCAATGGTTGGGCATATCGCGAGCTCCTCAAAATTCTTAGGAATTTGAGCGAAGATTGACGTCCGGTCAAGAGGTCCATGAATTCCTCGCGAAAGTATATGCGTTCCCACATCGCTCACATCATGAAAAATTTTCTGCACCTTTTTTCGTGACTATCTACATGGATTAATGGGCAAATTCTCCGCCAATACAGCCTCTCCATCCTCCGACCACCGTTTTTTGGCACGACCTTGAGCATCAGGCCAGCGATTACCTTGTGGAGTCCAAATTGATGTAACAAATCAATTATTTTTTGAATCGTGCAGACCCCAAGCACTATCTTCTCAGAACCATGAAGCTCAAAGTTTCCTGCCCAGACTTGAATTTTCCCTCCATATAATGTCTAGTTTTGTCTGTTTTGTCGCTCTACTCACATAGTTGACTTATTGTACAATTATCAAATTTGTTGTTCAGTTATGTATATGCTAAAAATCACTGCGTTGATCACGCTCTCCTGAGTGTGTTTTCCACAAATGCGTCGAAATATACCATTATCATTAGTATTGAAGAACGATGATGTTACTTTCAAACGAGGGTCCAGATGAGTTTGAAACGGTGTACACAAAGCTAACCATAAGTTAAAAAATACAACAATGAATTTCGTAACAAAAGTATGTACTTTCCTATCTTATGCTATTCCCACAAAGTTTTCTACAAAATTTCCTGATAATATCGACATGGAATAACGGCGAAATTCATCGACAGTTTATATTCTCCATCCGCTATTCTCCCCTTTTGGGCGTGGACTTGATTCTGATGTCGGTTATCACCTTATGCGGTGCAAAGTAATGTAACGATTCAGCATTTTTATGGAATTCTGGGGATTTTGCGAACTTTCTTCTCGGATGTAAGCATATTAGTTTTTTTCTTTTCGAACGGGAATTATTCTCTCATACTGTATCTGTTTTGTTACCACGATGACATAGTTGGCTCACTGTACAATTATCAGCTATGGTGTGCCTTATGTATATGGCATTACTATGTGTACGTTTATTACGCTCTCCTGAGCGTGTTCCTCAGAGCTGCGTCGATAAATATACCATAGTCAGTATTAAGAAACTATGGAAACCGTAATAATTCCCACTAGAGCGTTCTTGGGTTGGAACGTTCGACGAAATAACACCGGTAAAGAGAAAACGAACCAAACGTCCGATAGCCATATCATGTACCGCAACCTGCTAAAGGTACACAGTGTACTTTACCCGTCGTATGTTGTTCAAGAGGGCAGGGAAGATAAGTTGCAGGTGAGTTCAACGCCGCCGGAAGTGGAGAAGAACTGTTCGCATTCAGTGTAGGATCTGGCGGAACAAGATTCTGTTCTGTATAAGCTTACTTCAGTCAGTCATTGGATTCAAGTTTGCTTCCTGCAAACCTCTCAACGGTAGAAAATTCTTCGCGCTCAACCACTTTGGGGGGGCCAAGGTATCGTGCTTGCAGTGGTTTCTTAACGATACCCTGGCGCACGAAAAATAAAGTTACATAAGAGTAAATCTGGGGATCTGTGTTCACGGCGCCACCTCTACCGAGTTGGTGGAAACAAAGGTTGGGCGCGTGTTGTCATTAACGTGAAATAAAATCTGTGCTTGAGTCTGGATGTGTGAGAGGTTGAACCATTTATCATGGCACGTGAAAAGTGATAATCTAAACTGATTCAGAATTAGTACAGCCAATATGCCCCTCAATGGTAGATCGTAGTTCAAAGAGATTAAGTGACAGCTTCGGTGCGTTTCGTTTTGTCAAACTGAGAGGTTATTGAAGCTTTAGTTGCCAGTGAAGACTTTTGACTAAATTATCAGTACGGAGGTGGTATACTGTCGTCTTACTGTATGAACAATTAGAGGAAAGGCTGAAACTGGGTGTCTCGGTCCATCGTGATTGTAGACCGTATGCCAATATTAGCTATCCGGTGTTCCAAGAAGGTTTCGGCGACTGTCCGTGAAAGCCGCAGAAACACGTCTGATAGGTGCAGGTAAAGGCGTACGGTTGAAAATATTGATCGCAGTCATTACACGTCCGTAGTGACCAACGACTATGTGGCCCATCCAATGGTCATGGCAACAACGGCGATTCCTTGTTTATCTGTTCCGTGAGCACGACTCTGTGTACGCCTGCTATAGAAGCCCTCATACAGACTCCGTGCCATTTCCTTCGGCGGTGTAATTATTTGCATACAGAGCATGTTTGTCACTATCGTAACGGTCCATCTACTTCTATCCATAGAGGTCTTTTAGTCCGAACCTTTCAGAGCGCTGGTTAACGCACTCGGGGGTTCCTGCGCACTATTCTTTTGACCGGCCTTAAAGCGCCGCCTATTTAGCTGCAGCCTACTTCGCGCTTCTTTTCCTACTTCTTTAGGTTGTTTCTGTTGATATGAGATTAGTATAGGACTAGACGGTTATCATACTTCCAGATATTATTGGAAATTGGTGGTCTGTTTCCAAACACCATCGCGTTCTTTCACTCTGATTCCTGTCAGGACTGCATTCCGACTGCTCCTCAGAGAAGACGGTTTTAACTGTTATTGTCCGCTGGATAATAGAATGGTTGGAGTTTGGTAACGGACCAACGACGTGGACGTGGGGAAATGGGTATTGGGCTGGGAGATCAAGCTCGATGACACTCAATACACTGTTGTGACCACAGAGACATTCCTGTTTTCGGCAGGTTCCTCACAAAAGACGAAGACACCGAATGGTACACAAACAGGCGATACTTACCGAATACCATTTTCACAGACCACAGTCAAGAGAGAGAGTGCCTAGGCAACAACCTCGGAAAGTGGTCTTGCGAAGAGTGTTCTAGCTTGGCGCTGGAATACGTTGTGCAAAGGTGCAGTAACATTCATTTTATCAACCCCGCCGTACTTGCGCGGAGACCGCCCCAGTGGCGCAGAAGTGGAAAAAAGTTTGCAACCACCCGAAAACGCTTCAAAAGAAGAGCTGGCACAAGCGGCCGAGCTAGATCTACTCAACGTCACCAGCCACATTCTTTAGTCCTTCAATGTTCCCCTTCTGGGTCCGTTTGTGATGAGATTGTTGTGAGTTGTATCTTTACCAACTGATTTACTCTGATGAAAAAAATTTCGGATATATGACAGAGGGCACATTACAAGCATCCCCACATTATGGCTGCCACGGAAACGTGGCTGGTACCAGAGATTAGTGACGATGAAATCTGTATCCCCGACTACTCAGTTTGCTGTGTTGATTGAAATTGTGGACGAATGGAGAGGATCATCGTTTACGTTAAAGTTGCCTGCTCTATTTGTTTGCAGTAACACTATTTCTCCTCCCATATAACACTTGCGATTAGGACTTCCGTGACGGGTAGACTTTTCCGATCTCATTATACTCGCCAGAGATATATCAAATCAGGGTGTTATTCGATGAAGTTAACAAGAAAGTCACCGTTTCTCCTCTCGAGACGACCGGCCAACCAGATAACCGCTCGCATGTGAATGTGGTTGGCTGTTCAAATTTGATAATTTAATCATACCTAATGTGAGGCCAAGGGCGTAGTGGTCAACAGAGCTGCCTTACGAAAGCGTGGTCGGAGCTCAAATCCCGGCCTTGGCGAGGATATTTGTTACTCGCGGGCTCTAATGCGACCTAACCCTGAACGTAGTGCTTCTTTTTGAAATGGGCTAGCTGTAAGGTCTATCCGAATGTGAAGGCTGCGATCAGGTGTGAGTGATATTCAACATGAAGTTCATTATGTCGATCAGCTTAGAAGTTTCCTTCTGCTAACTTAAAAGCGAAACCCAGACTACGTCTGGCAGGTAGGACGTTGAAGGTCTGCGCCCCCTGGTACTTCAAATTGTAAGCCCGGTTCTTCACAATTGTTCACGCAGAATGGATGACTCAGAAAACAACACACGCTTGCGCAACTTGCTGCTCCGTCCAGTTGAATTCAGCTGAGAACGACGTCTACGTATGTCGTGCTCGTTCACACTGTTGACCGCTCCATCCGCATGGGGAACAAACACATGCGGGAAATGAAGAGGAACTTTTACATGGAGTGCTTGGGATATATGCCGAGTATCATCTTCTACTCCGTTGAACGTCATGCTGGTAAGAATATTTTTTGAGCCGCAGTAGGTAATTGGCAGTCTAAACATCAAGCAGCGACTTTTGAAAACCATACTTTTACTGATTATTGGGCAGCTCGAATTGATCATTTTCCGCGTGGTGCTTTGTGTGAACAACACATGAGCCCAGTCGAGGTGGGAAAAATGCGGTAGATTCAACAGAATTAACTACTGAAGGTTCTCAGTGGCAGAGTAGGACATGATACATTTTTTCATGCATTGCCATATACACCAAGTCTTCCGGCGATTCCGCGATTAACGTACGGTTTGAGGCAGAGGCCCAAGGTTTCTGAATACGGTAAGCTTTTGTTGCCCAGTTTCAAGCAGGCGCCTGTTGTTCTGAACGGCGGTCGTTGGAAATGGTGTAGCACTGCACTTGGAGATTTCAGTCAGTACAAAGAACAGAGTGAGTTTAGCTTTGTAATGGATTTTCAGGTAGATGCTAATCGAGAAGTGCTGTTAAGTTTGGAAAAGTCCTTGTTTTTCCATTACCGGCCGTTATCAATCGCTACAGTGAATGGCAGCTCTACGAGATCTACCCTAAGGAAGCGTGCGAAAATTAAATCCCCACAGGATCGTCGAAATTCAGGTGGATACAAACTAAGAATTTTATGTCGGGACTCGTACGCGACCTTCCCTAGGCCAGTGACTAGTTTATCGGGAGCACGCTGGATACGCTCAACAGCTAACACGTCTTTCCTCAGGCTGGTATGCACGACCTGATTAGTGTATTCGAGGAGCGGCCTTACACAAACTTTGCGAAGTGTTCAAAGTTTTTCCTATGTACGCGTGGGACAGTGTGTTCAATCATCTCCAGGGGAGCAAATACCCTTTTAGCCGCCATCTCATAACGGTACGTGGAGGATAATTTAGACAAAAACCAGATGCACAGCTCTTTCTTCGGATCGAGTCTCATGGTATCTACTGTATCGAACGCAATACGAATCACGAAGGCACTACCTGAACCCTCATCCCGTGACATACTAACATACTTATTGTCATTTAGTGGAAGATTCCAATCTTCCGGTCATCGCTTAATCGCGTCAAAATCAACCTTAAGTGCACCGGGATCAGTGGCACTGAAGATTTTTCAGTCATCGACGAATAAGAGGGCGTTGTTGGAAGTATTATTCGGAAGGTGGTTGATGTAAATGAGGAGTAGCAGAGAACCTAGCAGTGAACCATGGGGAACACCCTCACAAATGAGAGAGGTATACCAATGGTCTGATCGGGTTTTAACTCCAAAAGTTCTATTATAAAAAAGCATTCATTCCAACGGAAAACCCACTCCTGAGTACCATAGGGTTCCAGTTTGTGTTTCACAGGGCCGTGGAGGACACGGTAAAAAGCCTTGGCAAAATCAAAGGAGAGAGCATCGGAGATAAGGCCATTGTCTCCGGTCTCCGTCAGACTATCCAAGAAAATAAGCAAGTTTGTTATGCAAGACAGAAGAGAAAAGTTCATTTGATAGGAAGTGACTGAGGATGGCACGCTTTACTAGACACTCCATTATCTTGCGTGGAATGCTAGTAGTGCTGTTTGGATGATAGCTAGTCAGAGAGTGCCGGTCGCCCGTCTTAAGTGTAGGTGTGGCCGTCGTCCTTCTCCATGCACGAGGGAGAACGCCCGTTTGGAGCGTCCGTTCAAACCGCTAATAGAGGTGCTCTGCCAGACTGGGATAGATTTTGTTAGAACCGATTTCACTTTACGACTCAACTGTGAATAAAAGGTCTCCGACAACTAGTAAATAAAACTCAGCGGTTACGAGTAGTTGCCCGAAGGTGGATACAATCATATCATTGACCACGCTTTCCTATGCTTGTTTCTCGCAGATACATTGAGAAACGTGCCATTATTATTATCATTATTATTATGTCGTTTGCAACCACTTCTTGGAACAACAGTTCACCAACCAGTATCCACCCGAAATCCAACAAAATGGAAGAAATATATAAGTTCCATATGGGCAAATGAGCTGGAAAACTTACCATATATGTTTTACCATCAAGTATGTTAATATCTTTGTTGGAAAACAATACCAACATCGTACGGTCGTATACTTCCGTTTCGACACTATCTCCGGAACGCCGCAAAATTAATCGTTTTCAAGTCAGGAGATAATGTATTCTGCCTCAAAAATTGCAACGAACTTACGTGTGAGACTTCAAAAATAAGCCAACGCCAATAATGGGTTGCCTTCGCGAAGAAGGTGGAAAAAGTTATTCACCCAACTACTATTTTTTCACCTGTTCGATGTATTCCAATTTTCTCTTCAGTACTGCTCACTTACAGTTGATGAACTGCAAGTACTTTACCCGAAATTCTGCTTTTATTATTTTGTAAAAATTTTGGGAAACCAGGGTTCGCGACGAAATTATGGTTTAAGCTTCGGGGCGAGCATCAAGGCCAATACTTACGTAAGCCTTGATGGGTGGTCTGAATTCCCATGATGAAATTCACCTCAGGAGGAGACCTCAAACGGCCGTCAGATAAGATTTTTTCTACTGCAGGATAATCGCTGTATTGTGTTGGTTTTTCTCGAAATATTACTAAAATTCTTTCCAGGACTTGTCCACCATAAATGCACGGTGACCGGCCCCTACCTGACGTGCCCCTCCCAGGGACATGGTTTACACTCTACCCCATCCCGTTAACTCCGCGCACCCTGTGAGCAAATCGTCGAAGGGTCTGACTCAAAACAAATGCGCTGCATGCGTCGGAAGAACGCTCTCTGCCAAACCGAAAGCATGAGTGCGAACACTGTTATGTTATCAGTTTTGTTTCAAGAGCACTTTGGTAACTTATGTCTCTACTAGAGTTCCAAAATTTGGATGCAGTTGGAGCGGAGGTTCAGTGATTCGAAGTTCAATACGGGTGTTCCCACCGCATCCGATCAACTGAACCTGCATTCGGTGGTCATAAGAAATGCGTGTACATGTGCGTCCATGTGGCAAAAGTTTTAAACTCATCGTCCGGCGTTCGAGAGATGGCAAGCGCTCATGCAAGGTGTTCTCCAAATTTCGACGCCAATTGAAACACCAACGGAGGATTTTGGGCGACAAATTTCGCACAGTCATCCGTACAACGTCTTTGCTACAAAACACGAGGCCTCACAACGTCGTCTCATCGCGAAAGAAATCGCGGAAATTCGACCATGGCTGATTAACTACCCCGTATCCTTCAACATCACTCAGTACATCTACCAGTACCTCGATGAGAAGACGACAACGAAGAACGTGTGAAACATTCGGGCATACCTGTTCTCGAAGTGGAACACCGTTTGCGCGCCCAACTCAACACAGCTGGCAAGTGCTACCTTAACTTGGATGATAACGATCGTTTGACGAATTTCATGCCCATGAACAGTGGACAGATAGAACTATGTCGACGCCAACCCGAGGTCATGAGTATAGATGCTACCCATAGTGGCCGTAGGAAATTTACAGTCTGTTTGTTTTAGTTGTAGATGCCAGTGGAATGAGCCCTTGTTTGGCTGCGAATGAACCGACAGTAGCCATCACTATGTTTCTCTGCCAATTCGTCATAATCGTGGGGCCAGTGGAGATGAGGACCATGACCATACAAGGAGCAATTACACAAGAGCTGCAACACGTCCACCAGCTACTGCACACAGTAACGTTTTACGGAACGCGCGCAGCGAAACCTCCAACGGGACTGTAAACGCGTGGTTCCTGATTGGCAGGACGACAAGTTACTGCTGGAGATACGCTGTAGCGTTGACTATTACGCCGACCACTGACCCGTCTTCATATGAGCACCTGATGACTAGGATAAGTAAGAAATCGGGGGAATCAAACAATTGCCGCAGCCCAAAAAATCCCTACACTCGGCAGGTAGGACGATAACTTCCTGGAAATGACGCATTATTCGACCAAACGACACAGTTTGAACGTCCAGATAGAAATCTGGCAGGCCATCGGGTACACTACGTCCATCTTCGACAACATCATCAACGACCTCCAGACACTGCTTGTTTCTGTCTGCCGCCCATCTCCGGACATTATTAATCACGCAGATTACATTGGGATGAGCGGTCCTCTGGTCCAGAAGTCGGTGCAGCTGATATCCGAAAACGTTGCCAAAGTAAGCCAGCTGACGTTTACCGACGATTTGTACCTGTGACTGTCCTTTTTCTTTGGACTGCCTTCTCCCATGCAGGCACTCCCTGAATGTGGATCAATCGTTCGGCGGCAGTCTGGAAGAATTCCTCGTTGTTAATCGATGGACCAGAAGTTTCACTGGAATTCTGAAAATCCCTGCTGTCATCTATGACGCACCCAGGAAAACCTGTCAGATTCTCTGGGTTAGCAGCATTAATCGAAATAAGAATAGTGGCAAAGAGGCAATTGGACGACACAACTTCAACCAGGTATTGGATCAACTGCGCAAAGTTCTACGCAATTGTGGCCGTAGCCAGCTGCCGTCATAATTCGTCTTGATTGCAAAGGCGTCTACGGACACAAACAACGTTTCCATCGTCATCTTGGACCTCCCGAAAAGTCCACCCGAGGAAGAAACAGTAGCAGCAACATCATGGCGGCCCACAACTTTTGCACTGGCACCGGCCACAGCAGCGGATTTTGGGAAAGTTCAATTGTTTTTCCGTCATTAGGCGCCGAAACGTCTAAGAACTAACTCACTGCTACGTGCTGCAATAAATGAACCGCAACCGGTGCCCACTAGAGCGCCGATTAGCCAGACTAGGTTCCAACTCATTATTATCCACTCCACTAGTCGATTGCTAACGTTCGCACTATTTGCAATCACAACCCACATAGATTCAATTCAACCGAGTTCACTTGCCCATTCTATGTTCCAATTCGTTCCTGTTCACTTCATTATTCGATTACGAATTTTCGCAATTTTCAATGAATTATTTTCATGCGAATTCTCAGTCATCCACTTCTGTCAATGTTACCACCTTTGTTTCCGTTAATGACTTCCCCTCACTTCTGTCATCCGTCGCTCGCACACTGTCGGTTCATCTGGCGTTCGCAGGGCACCCACGCATTTTTGCCACGGTGTAACTATAGCGGTTTCCCCCATTTCTGACTGGTGTACATGGTACCCTTGGGATCATGGATTTTGCAGCGCCAGTGATGGCACTCGCTCGGTTTCTCGTACACAGTTCTATCATGATGTGCGTTTCACAGATTTCAATATCCCTAAATGGTGTACATGGTCCATTTGTGTACACATACATTACTGGTTGCAACAACCAGCAAGAAGGTCCACCGTTCGAAACTTTAATCAGGCAGATTTTAACGGCATGAGAACCTACCTAGGTTCACTTCTTCTTGACTTGGACTCCGTGGACCAGAACTACCACACGTTTCAAAGCGCAATTCAGAAAGCAGACGACTTATTTATACCGCGCAAACTGTGCATTTTCTCTTATCGGCCACCCCTTCCACGCAGGATACGTCGTCTTCTCGATAACCGTTCCCAATTATTCGCAAGCATAAGCTTACTGGAAACTCAGAGGACCTAAGCGCGTTCCACATTGCCCGAAACAGGTGTAGGCGGGAAATCCGCGAACACACCAAACTCGTACAAGAGAAGATCCTCCTAAGAGCCCGCGGAAACAAAAACTTCTTATTCAAGCATATGCGACGACTAAGAAAGAAAAAACCTTTAGCTCTTTCTTTACGACTACCCAACGGGGAGACTTCATCTGACTCCCTAGTTGTGGCCGAGTTATTCAGGGAGTACTTCTCGGCAATCTA
>QNGE01007213.1:0-24639 GCA_008508345.1 Paragonimus westermani | reverse complement strand
TTTCACTTCGAAGCAACCGGTAAAATATGTTAGTCCGGATTACTGAATTACCTATAGTTTGATAAACAACACTGCTTGTTATCAGAGGCATGTTTTTGTACCAGTTGTTTTATCGTTCGAGCAGCCAGGTAGACATAATAAGCTGAACGTTGTTTCAGTTAATAAATCTCATCTTTGTACTAAGCACTTAATCTCCATGCAGACCTTCACCTATGAGAATAAACCAAAAGTAGGGGATTAACTTAATCCTCTCTCTGCTTAATACGTCAAAATGCAACACTAGTAGTCGATTGCGAAATGAAAGTAGACGTTGTCGGCCATTTTTAGTGTAATCCGCTTTTGAATATATCATTGTGTAGACCATCAGGTTGTTAGTAATTTAAACAGTAATTAAATGGTCTACTTTTAGCAGTCTTTTTTGTTTATAAACAAGGAAAACCACTTCGTGAACAGCTACACTTGAGATCTAGCCAGATTTCTTAACTCAAATGTTTTTGCTTAGCATTCAGTTGTTTGATTCATGTTATGAAACTTATCATTTCCGTTCACAGGCTAACTGCTGGCTACTTACTGCGACTAATTCCGGCTCTGCTGGTAAGTTCCAGGTACAACGTGAAGACAGAAACTCTAAAAATATTTTTTATAGTTTTATTCTTGGGGCCAAGTGTTCACAAGATACGTGCAAAGCCAGGTGAGCGTTCCATAATCATATATTCAGTAACTGAACAGTTTAATTTTTTTGGACAGTCCCTTACAAAATTATTCCGTAATTACTTGCCGTTAGAATACGAATACGTCACAAACGGCTTTTAAGCATCATCACCCTGGTCAACACAACAATGTTGCTATATCTACCAAAAGCAGCACGTAAATTAGCACACAGTAATCCGCAAAATCCCTACCGCCGACACCATTGCCACCTGTGGTAAACGATGTAATGTAAAACAACGTGCATAACACGATTACACTAACTCCCACAGCGCCAGTTCTATCGCAGTATCAGCACTGTGGTACAGTCAAAGCAACACCCTCGACCATCACACTTGTCGTAATCATAAAGACCACACTACTACAACGGCAGTGATATCTATACCATCGCTAACTATATCATATTCTCATTACTATCCCTATTCCTTTCATATTACATTGATTCTTTCCTTGGGCTTATTGCCGGATTTTGAAAACCAACCACACTGACCTAATTCAAGTAAATATGTCAGCGAAACCCAAAGGAAACCAATACAAATCATTGATTAACTGATTCACTATGACGTTAGAGGAAAACGTCCCTGAACAAGGTTGAGTGCCGGGGTGTGCAGAGTTTGTATGTCGTTGTGTCGTTGAGACCGAAAAGATTTAACAGTTCCTCAAGTATACTGGTGGGATTGATGTTTCCGCTGTTTCATTTACAAACAGATACGATGTTGTTGCATAATGCGAAAAGATTGGACGGTAGAGAATCCAGCTGCCACATAGGTGAATGCTGCTGACAGAAGAAAAGTTCTAACTGGAAAATAATAGACGAATTTTTCAGGCAACATGCTGGCCATTTGTTCGACTAAAATGTAATCCATTCTTTGGGCCTGTAATGTAATATCGGTCTAACGGCATCGTTCTGAGAATCGATTCCGTACCTGGTAGTGTTCTTATTCCAGAAATACCTCGCTTACGTAGAAACGGTCGTACGGACAACTAACGTCGCAGTTTTGTCGTAACGTACGGCAATTTTGCTTAATTTGACACTCTACTGCTGACTCCCTTCAGAGTGCACATGTGTAACTGCAGAGTCTATAAAGGTTGGTGGTCGCATTTTTTGGACAAGAACTTCGCACGGTATTCATGGTAGAATACGGCCTTTAGGTATCAGTGAAGCAGTTTTTGGTGACCGTTATCGTGCCGGAGCATCATAACCTTCCACTGAATTCCGTGCCTCCATATTTATAGGAACATTAGATCCAGATAAGGTTATTTGAAAAACAAGGAGTCAGCATTTCGAATTTTGCTGTCGGAAACCCAGCGTCTGCTTTCAAGTTGATTGGGCTTGCTCTCAAGCTTACCGTTGGGCTTCACTCAACGTCTGTCTGGCACTAAGATCTTGCTTGGCGAACTCTGCAAATCGTCCTCATCGCATGCAGAAGGACTGTTCGTTGAACTGGAAAAGCTGCAGATTCAGAACGCTTTACAAGTTGATGAATAAGACAATTGAACTCGCAATGCTGAGCTCACTGATATGAGGCTGAATGCCGATAGTACTAACTACAAATTTGTTAGGAGTGTTCTGGCAGGGAGGCCTCGAACACCATTCGCACATTTTGAGCAAAATCACTAAGTTTTACGCTACAGAAGTGTAGTAATACCTTAAAGGTATAATGGCAATATATAGTCTGCTCCAAGGGTCATAAAGATGGAAAACAGTGCAATATAAGCAAATAAGCTGGAGCAATTGCGTTGCATCGTGAATTACGCAAAAAAATGGTTAATTGTACACCCAGCGTCAGTGCTACAACGAACTTCATTGACAGCGACAAACTTGTCAACAAGACTTACTTTTTACAGACACGTATTTATCATAAGCTGAACGCATTCTATAGCAAATTAAGTGCACGATATATGGTAGATGATTTTCAACAAATCAAATACGCAACACCAAACTTCCCATACCCCCATAAACAGCTCACTGAATAATACACAAGATTAAGCAGCGTTTGAAGGATAATCTTGTGCGCGCCTGTTCCATTTGACAATTTTTCATCTCGTTACGAAAAGCTCCTTGAAAGAGCGACAACCTTGATGCCGGAAACCACATGCTTTGTATATAACCCTTAGTGTTCTCAAGCATTGATTGAGTGATTCGCTACATTCACAGCCTGCAAATCGAACACGACTCACCTTTCCGAAACCGCCAGTGGCCGCCTTCATTTATCTTTTTTAAGTTACTGATTCACTTATGTAGGTGATGTGAAACTTTGCCAAATATGAGTGGTGCTGCATACGACACTTATAGTCTCGGCATTGGACCTAACGAGTTAATACATGAGCTGTTTCAGGAGTTTGGATAGATGAACCAGGGAAATCTTAACTGAACCCGAGTCCACATGCATTCACACTAGTGAATGTCTGCCGCTTTTCACAAAAACAGAGGTTATATTCACATTTGCGTTCTAAGAGCAAGTGTGCGTGTAACCTGTCAAATAGTCCTGGATTCAAATCCCTGGCTAACGACGACCGTTTGTATCGACGTACAGGTGATGGATCAGTACTCGCCTACATTTCATCACGGTGAGATGGGTTGAACAGAGAAGTCGTTAGGGTAATTCTATTTCTTGTCACATTTGGTGTGTCATTCAGCGCTTCACTGAAACTTTGTCTTTACTGATAACACAAATTGAAGTTGTCTTGAGCTTGGACTCGTGAGGTTGTCATCGCACACGATGAATGCTGAAAATAGTGTCAAGACCTGTCTTGACATAATGATGGTTATCCTGTTTTTCTGGAGACAGGATATTTGGAGGTTTCTGTGCGGATTTGCCTCTTCGTCAAATCAGTCAAAGCTTGTGAACTGCATGACCGTTTTCCTCCTGTTGTTCGAATAATAATTACATCAAACAGTAGGTCAACAACAAAAATACACACATTACCATTCGTTTCTCGTGTCTGCTGGCAGATATTAAGATATGAGTCAACAATTATGTGCTGTAAGTTAGGACAAACATACCTCTGAACTACGAGCGAAACCCACGCCAACCACTCAGTAACAAGCGGAAGATGTTTGAAAAGCGACCATAAACCTTTAGCATCAAAATACTTGCTTCTGTAGTGAACATTGTGGGGTAGCGTAGGCGGTTCGGTATACTTGGAAACGGTCACAAAGATCTCAACCATTCACTGAACTCACTATCTTTACGGTTAAGTAACTTCGTTTCACGCGTTTGAATTTATGGTGGCGTGGCATTCCAGCTAGCGTGACTAATATAGGGAGGTGGACAGGGGCGCAAGCCTGACTGGGCTTACCGGGCCGATGGAAAGAAGTGGAAATTCCGGACTCAGTCTCGGTGTTTGACAAAGAACACGGTACTCCGAGAAAACTATTGAAATAAGACAATACTATTAAACAGGTTAGCTGGCTTAACTACACTCTCTGCAATAGATCTGGGTTCAGTTACGCTTATCCATTGGCAGAATAGTGGCACAAAGAATTGTTTGCTTAAAAAATGTGATCATTCTCCTCAGGTAATCTTTTCCCTCATGTGAGTTAAAGAGTATCCCATCGAGCTGGTTGTGGTCCTTGAAACTGTGACGGAAAGTCTTTGGGCACGGTCATCAACATGAACAACTTATGTTGTCCAGGACATTAGGGGGTCTACACATGTCAGAACAACATGTGTGTAAGTATCAGTGGGTCTGTACTGCATCTACCCTATATGATATAAGTACCATATTTTCATTACCGTCGATACAGCCTGATATCTGTTTCTTACCTAGGTAAAAACCATTATCATACATTTGCTACTCATGGCGGAATATCCTGTGAATGCAAAAACATGTTAATGGCTAGAAAGCTCCAGATCTTTTGTGCTCTGATGAGAACACGCATACATCTGGCAAACTTTTGAACTGTACTAATAATATCTTGCATATTCGAAGAAGTATGATAGGATTCTCAAAACATCCACAGGCTGTTCCTTTTTGCTGTAACACTTTTAGAATCACGTCTACGCACCGCTCATCTTCACTGTTCTAACCAACGGCGTGAACGCTCTGCTACACTACCTCTTTCTGTTCCAACTGGGATTGGGCATCAAGTAAGACTTTGAGATGATATTCACGACGCAAAAGTTTAAAACATTGTCACGCTTTTTAATTTTCAGTGAGCAACAAGATCTGTCAGTAAAACATTAAGTGACGTGAACTTTCACAGTGAATTTCTATATGAGGCGCAACTGTACTATATGTAAACAACAGTAAGTTGCCTGTGTTCATCGCATGTACACAACGTTACTCACATCACGCAATTAACGGCCAGCAATATTGGCTCACTTATAAGTATCATGGCTGCAAGAAAATACTGATAAACTGGCTGAAGAGAACACAGTGTTTCAAATATTAGAACGTTACAAAGTGATCGTCGGTCATATTTGAAGTACGTAAAGCATCTGGGCGTTTACCACAAACATGTCCGTCTGGATCCAAATGATAGAATAGTTTTTCTCAAACATGCCGATTGATTGTGTGCACTGTTTCTTCACCCAGAATTTCAACTCCGTCTGCTCTGCCTTTCGGTTACCGCTTCAATGACATTTAGAGTTTGTAAGACACACTTTTCAGGAGTGATATGAATTGACCATAAACTGACATCATGATGCCTCTACCATTGTCCACCCTTTCAATCTGACGTTCAGATTTGTGTGGAACTAACTAATTTAAACCTGAACTAGAGTTCAACCTGCCGTCTGGAAAAAGTTATTGAGTTCTGTAGGTGAAGTTGGTACAAATTTATGAGTAGATCACACAGGTAAGAAGCAACGATTTCGAACGTCTACATCAAATGATATTGGAGGCGTTGAAATGAATAAAACAAAACAAATTTATACGCAATCGAAAAGTCTTACTGTGGCTAGGCAAGTGCTTCGTAAATGTAGGTAAACCTAAAATTCCTTGATAAACTAATCACTAGAAAATACAACGAGGTAGTACTCATTCCCTTACGAAACATGAATTAAGTGGCACTAGACTGTAATGGTCTGTAGAGATAAAACATAAAATAAGTAATCAATAAATATATTTTTGTCGTGAAGCGACAACTCTGAGTGTTGGCTTAGTCTCTTGCAAACGTATTGCGCATTAAAGGTTGAGATTAGTTGCGTATTCGACGCTGACTTAAGCAACTGGGACTGCGGCGCTTAAGTGAAGTTTATTATAATGTCGAGTGATCAAACTATTCACGAGCTGGCCATATTTTCAGGTTGAATTTAGTAAAGTTAATGTTTGTCTTTGAAGCAAATTTGTATGACCCATGGATCGCACCAACACTTATTCCACTGGCTATGGTGAATTTCTTAGAAAATATCGACCATAATTGAAAGATTTTCTTTCTTATCATAAAAAGAACATGTTTAACGTAGCATTTACTGCCAGGCAATTCGTTTTGTTCTATTGGCTGAACAAATCTAGGACGGAAAATTTCACCTTCGTGGATGTTGCCGACGACTGATTCTGTGCAACCGTTACTGACATAAAACACAGTTGTCACCGTGGTTGACTCTCCGAAGATTACATGATTTCAGCCTAGACGGCTGCTCAACTTGAACATCCAGGGTTTCGAAACTTTCGTGTACTATCGCCTTGATCTCAACATTAAATAAGCCCCATATACCCATTGAGCCCTCCTGATGATAGGATGTTGGTCTGCTTTGAGTTTACAACGCGCTTTATTCAAGGATTTGACCTAACCATGTTCAGCAGACTGCCACAAATTCTAACTGCTGAACTTGGGAAAGATACTCACATACTAGCTTACCCGGATAGAAAAACTCCAGAAAATCAAGGGTAAGTATGTTTCAGAAATTCTAGAGCTAACAGCGGTGGGAAATTCGGTAGTCATATAGTTTGTTTGCATATAAATTGTCAGCACCGTGCGCCCGGAAGGAGGTTAAACTGTGACTCTAGTTTGAAACACGAAAGTCTACTTGGAGTTTTTCATGATCTCCAAGGAAGACATGCCAGCACTTGGTTACTTTATCTACCGCAAAAGCGGATCTCCGTACGAGTTGAAACTAGGGATGGATTTTCTGATTTGAAACCTCATTTCTGTTACAGTCACCCGTCGCGTCTTCACTTTCTTTTTTCAAAAAAAACAACTCCGCGCAAAATACGGTTCGTGGTGAACTAACAGGTTGTACAAATTGTCCTAGCAAAAACCCCAAAGTTGATAAGTACGACTGTGAATTGTGAACATAGTTCCGTTCTTCACCTCAAAGTTACTGAGGCTGTCAATAACGTGTCGAAGTTGAGTACAAGGACAAGATATGAGAATAAAATATTCAAATATGAATCTCTAAAGAATACAAGTACAAGACGTCTACAGCTTCCACTTATTCATGGACATTCATCCTAAGTAATTTGTTAGTTCATTTGTGTAGGATTGGTAACTGATCCGTCTGGCGTATCAGGCCATCACAAACAAACGTTTGAACAACTAGAGGCGTGAGAAAATCCATTCTATTTGGTGAGGGTGGAGACATTTCTGAACATCATACTCCAAACAGAATCTCTTTGTTATAAACACGTGGAATTGGTTCTTTCAGAGGTCACTTACATGAGAATACTAGTATACTGAAAGGCGGTTGAAGATCTGGAGAGTGAACATGAGGCTTTCATGGGAAAAGACGAGGCAAGTTAGTAACTTCTGAAAACATACACCCCCCAACACGATTAAGATAAGCAGTCTAATACTACAGGCTTTCTGACTAAAGAATAGTTTCTTTTAATTAAAAACGTTAAGGGTGTTACCGTGGTCTAGATAACACAAGCTGATTGATTTACTAAATCTAGGCGAAGTAACTGAGAAGACAAGGCAGGTTAAAGTGTTAAAAATGAACCGTGACTTGCGACTAGTAAAATGACAGGGACCTGAGTAGAACGCTTAAGCAACCCAACGGGACAATTGCTTACCACATGCAACCGATTTAGCGTCGGATTGACCATACTTACATGTTGACGTGGTGTTGACAGTTTCTTCACTGCCTACAATATTTTCGCCATGGTGAACCAAATAGAAATTTAGTGGAAGCTATCTGTAAACGGATTGCAAATATGTGCTGGTTTGCAGACTGAAAGCTGGATCAGTTATTTCTGTACTACTTTGTTCTCAAAGTAGACACCAGCATTAAATACTGATGCTCGGATACTCGCAATGAATTGCCAACACTCAACTTCAACTCTTAACTACCTTGAAAGGATTTGTGTACAGTACTGTTCACAGCGCTTACCAGTTTCGGAACATTTTATGATTCAACGCAGTGCTTTTTGCGAAGCAATGTCTAGGCGAACACGGAAGTGGGGCTAGTGAAAGTGAATTCAGTCCTTCCTTATCCCCTCTCTCAATTACACGTCGTTCTTTACAAATGTATCCTTTTTGGTAGATGTCTCCTCCTGATAACTTAGTCAGCAATGCAGCACTCCAAATAATTCGTCAAATAACGATAACGAGGGGCAAAACAGGCGAGGCTAAGTCGACTTCAATGTTACTCGTTAAACCAGGGATACACCAGAGGGCTAACACAAAAATGAACTCACCCGCAGCTTATTAAAGGAACTGCGAGCACAACTCGGCACAATCAGGAAATAGCCTAACAGGAACGATTGTAGGATGCACATCGCAGCATAACTGATGTAATGGCAATCACTGCTAAATAAAACGGAAACTGGAATTCAGTTCTTGATCCTTCGCATGACGCGTGCTTTTGAAAATAACGCTCTATCGCGCTTATTTGACAGAATATGCTGAAATTTTTCCAATTAGGCGCAATCCTTACAATATATAGTTTGATTACACTTCATACGACATACTCCACACCATAACCTTAATAAGTTATTTTGGGCTGGTAATGTTCGCTACTCATTCGTTGTCTTCACGAATGAGAGTGTGATCAGAAAATAATCCAATACATCTACACTAACAACCCCTTGTTGTTTCACAAGAGGTTCAGATGCGATACTCCGCAATTTGCCTCGGTTCGAATCAATGTCACCTGAGCTGCTACTGCGTCGAAAGCACTGAAACTCTACATCCAGAACTAGTCATTCCACTCCATCTTTCAGTGAGAAAACTTAATATATGTCAGGATAACTGGGTAAATTAAAGTGATTCGTTTGCAGCCCCCACTGCTACTGCTCTTTTTACCGCATTCATGGGGATAACACCTGGCACACGAGTGTGTAGAACATTACGTGGACGTGTGGGGCGTCTCACACAAATACACGCAAATGCCGAATGAATTATATTAGCCAATGAACTGCCATCTGGAAGCACTGTTGTATTGTCAAAAGGCCCACCTCATATCTGATTTTTGTGCAGTGAAACACTGTTCTAAGCAACAAGAATAAGGAACATGCACTATCTTTACCGGTCTCAAGTTGAACGGATGAATAAGCGGAATGGTTTAAGAACTGAAAGTTCGTTGACTAAAAATTGGTTTACGCAACGAGTTGTGTATTTCGGGTTGAGCAGAACAGCATAGTTATCTACACAGTCTTCCGAACACATTCAGACTGTCACGCAAACTTGAGTGGAGGTGTGCACCCAGGTTATTATCAATAAACTAAAAATGACTGAAACACTCAGTTATGGGTTCTGGCTATACTCTGTGATAACAAGCTATATGTAGATATGTACAGCTGTAGGTGAGCAGAAGAATGCTAAATGCTTGAGATAAGATGAAAGGAACCTGCGTGGATTAAGGTGCATGTTACTCAGAATCAGATGACTTATTGTATAAAGGTGAGTCTAGATAGGAACGTGTGCTCAGCTATGGTTTGCGTGGACATGAGACGAATGTCACTGAACGGCCATGTGTGCACTTTTGCCCATATACTTTCAGCAGACTCTAATGCAGGTGGAAAAGTCGCCTTCTGTGAACCTTCTGATTAACGCCTTGATCAGTAGTGACGAAAAGTACTGTCATTGAGCTCTAATCTCGCCAATGTTAAGGTGTCGAGATCTATTGCACTGAAGTACATCGGCCAATTTTTCATCCCTCCACTGTTTTCTTTGTTTTTTTGGCGTTCAAAGTGCAGTCCACAAATAACAGCCGTTACGAAAAAAGAGTGAAGAGCATACTTATATATTCGAAACAGTCAAGCTACTTGGTGCCGACATTTCGTTGGTTGTTCGTTCTATTTGAGTCTTATTAACGTCCTGATACAAAAGGTTAGGCTATTGTATGGCTGTATTAGAACAGCGTCAGCCCAATGAAAACTGCTACCTGAAGTTTCTACTCAAATCTGTGTTGCGCCAAAGAGAGGACAACTTATATAGACATACTGCAACAAAAACCAACAAGTTAGAAATGCTCCTTTTATCCATGCATTGGTTTCCCGATGCAAAGTGAATTTTTCAGAGTGGAACTTCCGAGCAGAAAGGAGCGACTGTTAAACGTCCAGATTCATACAGATCGTGCATTTGCTGACAACAGCTTAAAGTTTTCACGTTAGTTCCCACCTGTGTAGTGAGTTGAAAATGAACATTCCATGTGTTTGTCATCAAAAGTCTTGACAAATGCACTTGATTGTGCGCGCCCGAAGCTGCCAGAATTCACGATCTAACAGATTTTCATCCTCAACTACAGAAAAAAACAGTCTTCATAAGCCCTCACTAGAAACGGTGATAATACGTAGATTAGAGACGGAGACTGAGAGTAAAACGAGGAAGAACTGTGTCGTTATTTCTGATAGTATGTCTTCACTGGCAGTAGACTAGATAAACCATCTACTTTCGACATCTCACATAGGAGAGAACAATCGGATCATACAACAGGAGCGTTCAGCCTTCATTCACACTGCCAGGTGGAATTTTGTTCGACTTCGAGAATGACGCTTAACAATAACGTTTACTAAAATGGTATTACTGTTGAGTANATATGCACTACTGACGAGCTCTAATGAGAGCGAAACTCGAGTCTAGTGCTTCTTTTCGAAAGAGGCTGGCTGGAAAGTCTATCTGAATGCGAACGCTGCGATCAAATGTGAGTGATGGTCAACTTGAAAATAACTGAACTCATTAAACCAGCAAGGCGTTATTTATTGTTGGTTGTCCTGGTCAGCGAACAAGTGGTAACTAGTGTCAATGATCTTAACAGATCGTTTTTGGTTGCAACGTTCTGGCAAACCCAGTGAAAAAATGCTGGAGTGCCACACACCGCTTAAAAGGGATATTGAATTCCAAACAACAGATTGTGTTTCATACAGAGGCGTAACATCTGGTGTTCTGGTTGGTGCGAGCTAAAACTGTTCCGTTATACTGCAACAAGACAGGTAACTCTTATTTTCAGAATTTTGTCTTTGTGTTTAACTATGCTTTCGCTGTGTTTTGGATAATATTTTAAGTCGTCATCGCTTCCAATTTCCTTTGAGTTTAGAGCGGTTATATAAGTAGATATAAGTAGACTGTCGATTTTATTCATTTTTTGTAGGCAGGACTGCTACGACCAATGTTAGATATTCACGGGAATTAAGGTTTGAGGCAAGATAGAAAGGCATCAGATACACACGGGGTGAAAAGTGCAGTTATTCGGAATATTCTCATTAGGTCTTTAAATGCCTGTATAATGTGGAAGAAAAGTTTCAGATTACCGGAAGAAATATTCTCTGGCACACTTTGTTGCCTAACTGTTATTACGTCAGTTGTAGTTGTTTTTCGCTCTTAGTTACCGGTATATTGTGGAGAAATAGTTTTTCTCGTTTGAAGCATCACCAAAATATACTCAAGGAACTCATAAATCCAGCTTAAGTCGAACAATTGCGTTGGAAATACTTGTTGCCATCTCACATGGTTCTACTGCATCTTGCTGGTTCATTCTTGCACCGATTAAACGGATCGATGCAAGTTAGCGGCTCATAACAACGAGATAAACTGTGGTCGATTTCAGGCTTGACTTTCTAAGCTTCTCCTGAAGCCGCAGCTATTGATTTCCCTTGATCCAGTAAAACAATTACGTTGGCGAACCTCTAATGCAATGAAACATACAACTTATGAAAGGCAAACACGTTACTTGTTGTCATGGGCACGGGCTTGGCAAGAGGCTTGAAATAGACAGCTGAGGATCGAGAGAGAATCATTGAGCACAGTTGATGTAGGATAAGCTCTATTCATTACCGTGATCGGGCGGCGAGTGTGTAAAGCTGTACACAGGCGCATGTAATTTCCGTCGATGGTGTTCAAGTCTGAATAATATTTTATCCTAGAAGGTTCGTTTTCCGGTATTTTCCAATTTTTTCCGATTAACTGTTAAACAACTTCTGAGGAAATTGCCTCACTCTTATGAAAGTTCGTTTGTTCGCCCAAACGACAGAAACCTATTTAGTCTGGTATGGCTTGTCGTCCCTTGAAGAAATTTCCATACACCTTCAACTCTCTATAACTATACTGTTCGAAGCAGTTCCGAGTGTGAGCCTCAGTAAAGTGATTTATGGAGAAAAATGTGCTGTATCCCCTTGCGCCAAGGTGAGCGTCATCAAAATCTCAAAACCAGATAAACCACGACTAACTTCAAAGTGCATCTTCAAAAATCAGCTTAGAAGAACGCATGTCAACTGAACGGTTATGAGAATTTCACACCAAACGGAACGTTATCGAAGTGTCTGCTAAACCCATGAACACAAGTATATGATAAAAACACTGATATGAATGTTCATTCGCTAGGTGTCCTGCTTTCCAACTTTTTAACTTTCATGAGTAAAAAGGAAAGAAACTTATTTCTGCTTCATATTCCACGACGGCGGAAAAAGATAACCTGTTTTCTTCCAAGCACGGTTGTGCTACATCCAGTGAAATCGTTTTCATTGTATTCCGGTCAACAATTGGAATCAACTCACCTAAAGATCGATCTAGTCGTTTCACTCGAAAGTAGAATTTTTGACTTCTTTCTTTAGCTTACCGTCTACGTTACGGTGATGAGGCGATATTCACCAGTGTATCGCGATCCGGAACTTCTACTGCAAGCAAACAGGAATGAGGTCAATTCTCAATGAATGACAGATATCTCAGCGTCAACTTAATTCTTACCTACAAAATACTCCACACTCGCGGTCGTTAACTGGCACATTTCCAGCCAAATAAGGGCGAACTTTTATGAGGTCGCTCGCTGAACCTGAGTAATTGAACAAAAAGGTTACTCCGTAGACAGCTGCTTCAAAGGTAGGGTCTGTCCACACTGGGACGCATTGCCCAAATCTGTGGTCACGGTTGAATCAGTTCGGAAGTTGTAAACTATTAGTCAATGAACACATACGTGAGATACAACTGGCACTACAAGTTTTTTGACCATTGTACTATTTCAGTTCCATAGGTCATCAGCTGCGCCTGTCTGACTGTATGTAGTTTCACTGTGTTTCAGTGTTGGTTGCTAAAATGACTGCAGCCAGCAAATTCGTCAGAAGTTTCTTGTGTTCAGATCCATCCACTTTTACTTCATACTCATAAATCGTCCAACATAGTTTTTCATCAACCAGCACACAGAGAGAAAGGCATAAATAATGATCTTTCACCCTACTGTAACAATCTATTAACCTATAAGGCTGCTGACATGTTATACTCTCTAGGAACTTGCAAGTAACACACTATTTTAGAATGATCAGCGCTTATAACTGATCAGTTAAATGCTTTCCGATCTCTTGGTCCTTGTGTGACCTCGGGGAAGCTTAATTATCGCACGGTGAACTAGCTCTCAAATTCTGCCACGCTCAGTAGCATGGACATTTGGTGCAACATTTCACGGTTTAGTTGAAAATGCAGGTATGCGGTTGCAATATTGTAATAGAAACAACTGTCAAATGCCACAGAAATATTTCGTTATGTTTAGCTGAGAGGAGCATTTTAAACAGGCAACACACACTGGTGATGACCATGGGAACTGAGGCATAAAAGTGCACTTTTTTGAGTTAGCCGGTTTTCATTACCTTTCACAACGAGGAAACCGAATGGAATCTTTTCTCGCTTATCTAAAATGTGAGTTGTTGACTTTGCTTATCAGAATCTTATCGTGAAGAAGCAAGAGTAAACAAATATTCTCTCCTAACGTTCTGACCTAATCACCGGAAAATATATATCACTTAAGAAACACCTTAATAGATCAGCTGAAGATTTTTAATTTCCTAGTTCCCAAAGTGTTTGTACACAGTGAACATCCACAAATGCTGGTCTTTTAAGTAATTTCGCCGAACATTTTGTGTGCCTCATAAAGCTGACTCCACTTTGCTAATGAATCCATGTTGCTGTTTATAGCGGTTCAGCAATGGCTCAAGCAGTGGCCTATTTATTCCAGGACATTTCATTTATTCTGTACATCAAGTTTTCGCGGACAATCGTGAAATTTAACGCCGGTACGTCTTTTTAAAACTGTATGTGTTGAAATTCTGTTGTTTCTCGACCGACGTTTAGTTCTCATGCTAAATGCTCGAAAATCACGTTTCCCTTTTAACATTAACATATCATGAACGATGGAGTGAAAGCATTTGATAACTTGTCGTGTAGTATTAAAAAATCAGCGGTTAAATTTTAGTGAATATCCGCGTTGTTTCAAAAAAACAGCTATGTCCTTCTGTGGACCTCCTCCTTAATACCGTGGTTTAGCTTAAGGCAATGCACGTGGTTTATGTACACGCAACTGTAGGTGAAGTTAAGAATATGATACACAGTCGCTAGAAAATTATGACTAATCTGCAAAGTGCAGGTGTCCGAAAGTCTGGCGGATGTGTGCGCAGATTCAATAGGATCCAACCATCTAGGTGTCTGTTTATTTCCCGGAGTATTATGGCTCAATTTTTTATATAGTTATTAGTGGATGCTGCCACTCACACATGCGCACCCAGTGAAAACCGACAGCACATCCTATAAAGTGCTGACTTTCGCCCTGTGCTTTCACCAAGTTTTGTTCGAAGGAACATACTATCAAGTTACACGAAAGTAGGACAGGCTCGTTATGAGATCGCTGGCTTGTAAATTTAATGTGATATTACAGTCTAGCTTGCTCAACAGAATAAAGTTGGACAAAGTCTTTATGGACTTTGTGGACAGGAGTACGTAAACGCCTGATAGGTATTTTTTGGCTGCCTTGCACTAATGAGAACCACATGTTAAATACAAAGCTTCAATTTGTTGGGAAGTGTCTGATTTGCTCACGTAACCAATCAACAAAAAGCTGCATATATTACGTAAACATACGACAAGCTCCATGTATAGGGCAACAATCGCTATCACATCTCGTAGAGGACTTTTCACAGTACAACAACATTCCCACCACTGAACCCGGGCAACACATTTTTTGATAATATCTCAAGATAGATGACAGTAGGGTGACTAAGCAACCATTCTGTTGATCCAACATGGTTGACGGTTTCCAAATACAATGCTGTAGAATGCTTTAAAATACGTGCCATATAACCCATTCGAAGTTGATTATCTCGCACGATCGTTTTGAAAGTTACTGTTGTTGAACATATACTCTGACCAAATTATCTTTGCAATACTTCAAAAGATACAATGGTTCATATCTCAGAAAAATCGGTGATACTTATCCTTTATTGCCATCTTTCTCAGTAGAAAGTCATATGAGGATTTATTAAAATATGTTTATCTCCTAAGTGGTTGATCACCTTTGAAAATCAACCACTTAACACTTGTTAGCTGAAGATGTATGAGAATAAAACACATCCTGCTGAAAATGTTTGTATGTTCCAATTTGTACACCAGAATCGACTCACAATTCAGCTGAGTGAGATACACACGACTGAAAACACGTTTTAATTCCATTTTCATAACATTTTCTGAAAATGTGACTATCCTGGTAGTCTGAATTAGTTTGCGATTACAACGTTTACTAGACAGCAAGAAAGCACTCGGTGGCACTACAGTGTCACGGTTATTCTTACCGGTTACATACGATAGAGAGTTGCTTGTAATGTGACTGACCTAAGCGTAGCATTCGAATAAATGTAGACGACGAGCGATGAGAAGGCAGGATTCGTCAATTACTCAAAGTACTCAGTCAACCCACCGCCACCTCAACTCGTATAGCTAGTTTATCGTTTAACTTGATAACGTCACCCCGACCTTCTTTAGTACGTTTTTGTTGGCTATAAGACAGGAGGTGATAATGAACATGGACAATCCGCTAAATCAGAAGATTTGTTTGTCTTGCAGTCGATTAATTAATTTTTCCAGATCGAATCTTTCGGCTGTTGTTCTCACACACACATTTGTTTTTGTTATTTACAGAAGTAAACAGAATAGTTATCAAGTATTTCAGTTACCGACTGAAAAATTTACACATTTTTAAACTTGAAAATGCAGCTTTCATAATACCCCAGTGAAACTGAAATGGTCGGGTACAGTCGTTGTTTCATACCCTTTAACAATCGCTCATGTCCGTTGTGACTAAACAAAGTTTAATTTCATTGAAATTGAACCAGTGAGTATATGTGAAAGAAACTTGAGAAAAATTAAGAGAAAATATGTGGAAATTTCAATTTTTTAGAGCACTCCGCTGAGTTTTTAAAAGACTGGAGTGGTTGGTTTCGCCTTGCAATTCCTGGAGTCATAATGGTGTCTTTGGACGGAACGCTATTTGAACTCGGAGGATTTCTTGCTGGTAAGCCCAACGATCTAAACGTTTCCGACAAAACTTGGACCACTTTCAAGAATTTTATAGCTCAAAACTTTTGAGTTTCGATATATTGTTGTGTGAGTTTATCAGCGACCTAAGCTTGAAGATGAAAGAATAGAGGGAGGAATTTTTCTTCTTCTGTGAGCGAGAAGATTATTGTTGCGTATTTTCATTAAATGGGCGAGCCTTGTTACTTTTTTCTATAAATATGTGGTTGAAAACGATAAAGGTTCTCCTTCATAAAAGACATCATATTTGGGCACATGCTTGTCCAGGTGAACAAAGCACATTTGGCTTCAATGTTTGAATCCTGATCTTGGACTTCTCGTCTAACTAAAGTCAGAGAACTCATTAAATTGTTAAGCAAAATTTTGATTGCTGGTGAGTAGTATGGGGTTTTTGTCTACATACACACTGAACTTCATTCACCACCCATCGTAGTTTTGCATGCCCATATAATTTCCAATCGATCCCTTTCAGAAAGAAGCAGAAGGCTCGAGTTTCGCTCTTGTTAAACCTCGCCACTAGTGCATATCTTTGTGCTGACCATGGATAAAACTTCGGCATGTTTTTATGAAACAACCATACCAGCCAATACGCCGTCGGTCTCATACTAGGCAAGACTAAGTCTTGAAATGTGAACGCTCAGCCAAAATTCGTTTGTGTGTAATGCTCTGACTATCGGACCGTCTTGAGAGGAAACAAAGTAACTGTCCCGCTAACTTTAGTTGATGACCCCTTGATTAGGACTTTTCACCTGAAAGAAAAGTGGGAAGAATCGTCAGATTTGTTGGGCGGTGCGTCGATTACAGCGCATCATCCACAAACGAGTGTAGCTCAACGTTGTTATGAGTTAACTCGGTTTTGCCGGGTGTGAGGTGGATAGCGTAATGGTTAACTCGGTTGCCGCATCAATGCGTGACGGGAATCCAGATCTCGGTTGTAACGAGGATATATAGTACGAACAAGCTCTAAACCAGACGACACTCATGTGTCGTGTTTTTTCAGTGGGATTGATAAAAAGCTTACAGGATTGCATAACTTGTAAGCAAATTTGCGTGATGCACATCGCATATTTGCCAAGATCCACCATTACTAGTCAGTAGTATGTGGGCGCATAAATATAATTGGTCACAAACAAGTCACAAAGGATACCGTTTACGTCTGGTTTATGTCGCTCTAACCGAAATATCCAAAGTTTAGTAAACTTGCCAGAAATCCACCTGAAAACCAATTTATTTTAGTACCGCCCACTAAGTCGCCTATGTGAAACAGCAATAAACTTATGTGGATTATTTCTAACCTAAACAAGTTTAATGGCATCGTTGCGACCGAGGTAATTGCCATCTGGTTTGAGAAGATTGCTTGAAATTCCTCAGTATAAGGCTTACCAAAATGAAACAGGATGTATCGTCGACAGTGTCAAAGACAATTTAGACAATTTCAGGAAGAACCTATTTCAGTATATACCGAGGATATTAAGGATAATATTTATTGTTGCCAGAGAGATGAATATAAATAAATGTGTTATCCACGCGATTTTTTCCGAAAGTTAATCATGAAATTCGCTTAAATTTCACGAACGGTCGTTATTGTTAGATGTGCGAAAAAAGGCTACGAGTCAGAATAGAAATTGGGGCGTTGAATGCAATTATGTGTTTGCTTCAAAATGGAACACCGAATGTGCATTTGCGTTCAAGAGGTATCCATTGTTCTCCGCGCGTGTCTTACAGACAGTGAATTACGTAACATAGAACGGTTGTGCAAGATGTTTTTTTGTCGTTAAAAACCAGCGCCACCTGTTCAGCCCAAAAGTTCCAAATGGTTGATTTCGGCAAGTCGTTACAATTGTTGATACAATGTACCAAAGCTTGGAATGTTTTAGCGAAAAACTTACTAATAACTGAAGGCTACTTTCTCTGTTTTCATAGCCACTAAATGTTGTGAACCGGTTATTTGCCTTAATTGGGAGGTTCGAAACAAACAAGGCCGATCAGATGAGAGGAGCCACGGCAACGTTAAAAATCAAAGTATTATTCCGCAACCACCCTTCTGTAAGCAAAACGTGTGTTGCTATATTTAATAGTATTTGAAACAAATATCTGGGGGTACTTCTACCAATTAGTCCGTAAGTTTTAAGAGAATACGTTTACCATTTATATTCAACAAAATTGGTTATCGTTAGTTCTAATCGACCAATCTGTTCCGATTTGACAAGTAGCACTCACGAAACGTGATCCCTTTACCAGCACACATTTCTTCCAAGTAACAAACAATTAAGCACCATTTGGTGCGTAACATTCGTTCTGCAATCAGTCAAATATTAAACAAACCTCTTTTACTCTCAACCGCATCGCCTACCTGAACAACATAAACCCATGAACTCAAACATCCTGGCAAAAAATGAATTTCCTAGGAGATCCGCACTCAAAACAGCGTTGTTTGTGTCATGATACAACACAGGGTATCGTGGGCAGATCATAGCATTGGTAATTCTATGTAGGTGGTCATCTTGGAGGAAGAACATAGCTTCAATACGGTTTGTTATTACGCAGTCTAGACTCAATTTTCTGGCGAAGAGTCCCCAAAACACCAGCTGACCGCTTCAAGTCGATCAGATCGTAGGAGGAACATGCAGTGCATCAGTGTAAGTGGGATAATCATGTAACTGTTGAATCCAACATCCCTGAGACTCTACAGACACACTGTTTCAGACAACTTTCTCTGGGGAAATTTAGTCGTTTTTCGTACTATTTTTGATCGCCAACTAACGTTCTTCTCGTGTCAGCATGTAAAAATCATCACAAACACTGCGGATAATTATAAGTGATAGACAGCAAGTTCTTGCAATGATCACACAGCTTTTTGGCATCGATAAAGGAGAGTACACTGATCCAGCCGGTGTGAATTTTATTGTGAGAGTAACAAACTTCTTATGTGAGGTCCGAGCAAATTAACCATTGCATCTTGTCTCTCCGTAATAATCTTTCTGCAGCTGTCAGTTTGCACTGTTGTACACTGATCCATAAAGTTTTAATAAAGATTTCGGCTGAAAATATCATGTTGATTGATGATCCTTTGTCCTTAATGAAAATCGATTGGTTTTACTTAATACACTGGAAACTTTATTACTTGCAAGTTAACGCAGCATACGATGGTAAAATAACATTCAGGATAAATAGTACAGAACTAGCGTTATCGTACACTGCTCTGCATTCGAAACCTCACTCCCGAGGAGCATGATATTCCATCGTTGATCAAACACCCCAGACAACGCGAATGATGAACTAAACGAATGTCTCCACCTCACACCATTCAACTTGATCGCCAAAATTTTGTAATAATTTTGCGTCGATTTTCTTCGCATCGTGCGTTTACCTCCACGGTTTCAACTAACTATTGCGCTTATGAATCAGCAATTGACGGTTACCTGGTAGCCCAGCAGGTGGTCAGCAACAATGAAATCACTATCTGCGATGACATGCTGCGCATATTTTTACCAATGCATCCGGATGCTTGCAAATATCTTGAGTGATATAACGCCATACATTGCTGGTGACTGTGATGAAGATAGATGCACGAGAATCAGCGGTCTTGGTGAAGCATGTATGTGTAAATTGGATTTCTTTCATTGATCCCTCAAGAAAAATTAACCTCAGTGGGACAAAAGTTAATTGAATTTATCGTTTATTAGAACCGTAGCAAGCTCCTTATGAAAACCAAAAGTCTGCCTATAGTCGAACTCAAAATACAACTCTTAGGTTGCTGTTTATTTTTCAGAAAATTAAGACCACAGAATTAAAAAGAAATTGTACATTTTCTAGCCAGCACCTTGGGAGACAAATTGGTAGAAATGTGCTTTTCGCTAGTCGAAGTTTTTCTGTGGTGCCCATCATTGTAGTCACTAGAATCAATATTCCAACTCGTATCGAATGAAGGCATTTCTGATTACCACTGTGTCGGCTATGCCATCCCACGTATGACTGATATACACTAACGACAGTCTCAGCCAAATTTTCTCGTGGACGAAGCTCACGTTGGTCTATCGTGTCCATACAAAACACGCTGAGTGTTGGAAAATGACCTCTCGAGTAAATCTCTGCTTTCGACTGAATCCATCAAAAAATGTAAATTTGTCAAGCATATTTTGACCATTTGTATTTGTAAAGGCGTTTGGTGCGTACATATTGTGACTTGTTCCGACAGGCCTTTAGTATGTGTGAACCAGATTCTAGGCGAATTACAGGTGGATAAACATAGTGTGGCCTTCTAAACTCATACAGGTGGCATGCATGATAATAGTATAACGACAGCAAGCATCCAACTGTTCTGATTTGACGCCTTTCTTATGCACACAAGTTCCTGATTAGTAACTTTTTAGCATCAGTTTGCAATTAACATGTGTTGTGTAACAGAATCAAAAGCACACTCGTTAGGTCTGTGTCCGTCACCTATTCTCGAGTATGTACCACAAAACGTGTGTTTTTGAACGTCAAAAATACACCCAGTTCACAACGCGAGTTCTTGAATGTGTAAAAATTGAACGTCAGGAGCGAACCGATTAGAAGACATTTCACTTTGTCCAATTCTGTTAATTTGTGGTTGTTTGACTTATTTAATACAAAATGCAAACTTGACATCTTAAATCGCCACAGTGAAACTGAAACACACCTAGAGATTGCTCACTTCGAATAGATTGATGGACCCGAACTTAGTTCCTAAACAAGGTCAGCAACAATCGGTTTCTATTTTTGGGCGGACGGTGCAAATCTGGGTTTCTTACACAAGTAGCAAACATGTTAACTGCTACCTTTTTGGCGATAAATTGAACATTATCAACTTTAATCTATGCCCGAATATTCGATTGCCGGAAGAGTTTGTGGAACAATCGGTTATTTTAGTTGCTTATAAAACGTCCAGCTATAATTACTTATAGTTATGACTCACGTCTTATTTCTCCAAGTTCATGATCCCAGTCGATATACCGAAAAGATGCTTTTATATAAGCGTGTTCTACAACACTTGTGGGTTAACAAGGTCATATGAAGTCATTGTTTCCCGGAGTTTTATCCATCAAATGGGTTTGAGTCTACGTTGATCATTCATTTCAAATCGAGCGTAGAAAGTCACATTGGAAAAATTTGTTCTACGGTCAATTTTTTGAAATAAAATATCAAATAATACGGGTTAGACTAGAAGAAAAAATTCCACGAAATTGTTGCTTTAAACTCAGTTAAAATGTGACCAGCCGGAATATACTGACTAAACACAGATGATGCAAAATAACACTGACGTACTATTGAAAACAAGTTCCTTATTTAGCGTATCGACAAATTTTTGCTGCCTTATATTTGCTTTTTTGATAACTCAAAACAGGTTCCATCGGTGAACGTGAATTGGCAGTACAGACCGTTCTGATCACTCTGGATACAGTTAGCTACACACTGGTGAGTGACGTCGATTAATCAGAGGTTCGCACACTGTTCAGTATGTGCAAACCTTCTTCCTATCCGCTAAGTGCACAATGGGTTCATTCGGATAGAATGCACTGATTTTCGGCAAATCGCTTCTGTGCACTCCTCTGCTAATCCACACCCAACTACAGTGCAGTGTTACTGTGTTGCTGATATGGGTCGACTGCATAACCAGCAATTGTCGATACTGCTTAGCGCACCCTGGACCCAGTTGCAAGTAATATACAAATGACAGTCTGGGTTAATTATTGCCTCAGGATGAATAAATTTCACTTCCAGTGGACGCCGTTAGAAATATCTCTACTTTCATTATGGAACTGGCAATCTCGATGATTACAAGCCTAAGATCATATGACGAATGAGTAGAGTTCATTCTAAACATTGGTCCTAGAACCCAAGATTCTTGAAAAGCTACACACGCTAAATCAGACTTAACAAACAGTCATTGTGGTCAGGTCAAGGAGATTTCATCAAAGCTTGCTCAAAGACAAAACCTACACCAAACTAAGTGAGTTGTAGGACGTTATATCAATTAGGAACACTAAAATACGGATAAACTGTTATGACGTGGAAGGGCTTAGGTTGATAGTTGTATCTTGTGGTATGATTCAAATGCCAGAATGATTATAGGGGGTCTATAGACGCATCGTTAGGAAGAATTAATTTGTCAGTTTGGGTTCAGACTTTAAGATGAAGCAATCTGACTGATATCAAAATATCCATTGCAAGATTTGAGAGAAAAAAAGGGTTTTACCTAATCAGGAAAATCTTAAATTGATATACGTTGTCCACGAGGCTCGCTCAAGTGTCTGGTGACAACATGGTAATTCACGTCAATAAAAATTTACTAAGATGTTTAATCAATCAAATTAATCGACAGCTCTGGCTGTATGGTTAAAGGATTAAGGATAAGGTATTGTCAGAATATATATTCCCGAGATTTCAATTATCCGGGTGACAACCTGCAAAAACAACTTCTCATTATCAACTTCTTACAGAAATAAACACTGATAGTAGATTGGCGTGTGGTTATGCTTCCTTTCTAACTGTCCTCGTAGAAAACCATCAGTCAGTCGGTAGTAATAGGCTGACGGGTGTTTGGCGTACAAAGTGTATTTCTCTGCCCCCGTCTTATTCAGTTTCAATCTTCCCTGGCTTACTAATTATGATGATTGGCTGGCCCAATCGAATGAATGCAATGCCATCTTATACCAAATAGACGGAAGGATTGATATTTTTCAACAAGCTGCAGACCTCGTCCTCATCAGCAGTTTGTCTTCCATCCACTGAAGAAAATCTGACAATTTGTGTGTTATCATTTTTCCCAACCTGTATTGCACTTCATGTCTCAATATTCCATTTGACGTTGTTTAGGTATAGGGTCAGTGTATTTAGATTTTTGTCTAAAATAAAACTTTTGAGTATGACGAGAACACAATTACTAAACAGCAGATCGACGTCCAGAGATAACAGTCGAAATTGATTGACGACAGAAAGTGGTATTACGTAATCCCACATTCAGTCCCAATCAACAAACGTTACATATCACGCAAAATACTGGTTTACTGTTTTCTATCTGAACAGTGTTATGATCTCTTTAGTTTCCTCATGGCTTTGGCACGGCTACTGGAATTCGTGTTGGTCAGTATCTTGGTGGACAGGTCCCTCTGGGACCTAGATCTACATTGTCAGTCGCTCTGCTGGTTATATGTGAGTATAGTTGTTTTGCTTCGCGTGAAATTGAGAAAGTCTTCTACAGTTCTAGAATCTTCGAACTTAATGAGGTATCGTATTGTTTCTTCTTTCAGGGATACTTGAACCCTTCTACTTCATGATCACGGTGGTTTTGCGCTGGCACATTCCGCTAATTTTCAGTAGGGATTCGTAAGTAATAATAATGTGTATATGCTAGGTGTTTCAGTTATTGAAACTACGATGTATCACTACTGCTACTGAAACGTTCTGTGAAAATTGACACACTTCGCAGCTATTAGACTGATCACAAACCTTATGCCATAAAGCTCTAGTTAGCGTTTCGTGTGTGACGGCAAATCGAATAAGAAGTTCCCAATAAATTTGAGTTGCTATTAAAAAAGAACTTTTTAAAATAAAGCTCTGATGATACACTCGGTTTCTTCTTTACAGTGACGTTATCGAAATGGCTGCCAACCTGATTCCATTAACGGCAATATTTCAAATTTTAGATGGCGCACACGTGAGTCTGTTTGAAACAAATAGTTTTGCTATCATTTCAAACGCAAACAAATAAACTACCATTGTTTTTGACCTGTGCACTTTCTTTAGCTACTCCGGATTTACAAGAAACTTACACGGTGCTGGCACGCTTATACAGCTCCGTTTTTTTTCTTGTTGAACATTACTCACAGTTGATTGCAGCCTTCGCATTCAGATAAACTTCCCAGTCGATCCGTTGTAAAAAGAAGCACAAGACTCAAGTTTCGCTCTTATTAGAGCTTGACGGTAGTGTATATGCTTGTCACGGCCGGGTATGCACCCCAGTCAAGCTTTTATGAGACATCCATATTAATCACTGCGCCAGTGACCTCACACTAGGCACGACCAAATTATCAAATCTGAAGTTTCAAACACTTGCGTTCGTGAGCACTGATCAGGTTGCTCAATTTTCTCGAGAGGAGACACGGTAACTGTTCTGTTAGTTCCAGTCGCCAACCTCGCGGTTAGGACTTCCGAGGCAGGTTTCCACGCGGTTTCAGAGTGAAAAAACGAACGTGATTGTTGGTTACTATCCTAATGTATAATCACAT
>QNGE01007212.1:8836-24657 GCA_008508345.1 Paragonimus westermani | reverse complement strand
GTCCTCGATATACTTGGGCATGTGTTCCTTCATTCTAAGGCGTAGGGTTCGATCAGTTCTGCCAATGTAAACGTCACCTCAGCTACAGGTGAACTGGGGATACAGTGTGAAGTGGACAGCTCTGAGTTCCGCGTCTTGATGTGAGGAAGAGTGAGTGACTTTTTGCGACTGAGTAAGCGCAGTGTAGCTGCATTGTACGTCCTTTGGATGGCCAGCATCAGTCGTCGCGTTAGAAACGACATATTACTATCTCCTTTGTACGGTAATTGCATGTACACCGGTTTCTTTGGGACAGACGTTTGTTTTGGGTTTATTAATTTCAGCTTACTGTGAAAGGCAATGGTACCCAGTGGATAAGCGTTGGAGAGCATGGCGTCACGAATAAATTTCAGGTCGGTATCACGGGTACATGTAATTCGTTCTCTGCGAAACAGACAACGAACCAACAAGCGGTCTTGTTGTATGGGTGAGAAACTGTTGAAATTCAAATATTGTCCTCCACAAGTCGACTTACGATGTTCCGATCGACACTCTTTACCGTCATTCCGTCGCTTGATGCTGATGTCCTGATAGGCGAGCGTGTCTTCCTTTGCGAACTCGGACGATAACGTTGGATTTCCCTTAAATATTTTTTTATTTTCACTGGTGTTATGTGTTAGCAATTGACGAGAACATTCGAAATGATATTACCATCTTACAAAACCGGTCTTCTGATATCACTGTTCAAATTCGTAACTGGGGAAGGATGTTTTATATTTTCTCGTTGTTCGGTTCAGCTAGTTGTAAGGCGTAGTGAAAGCTATGAGGATAATGAGACCTTGCTTTGCCTTACAGCTTTATCGTTTGGTTTCAAGGTGCATGCACCTGGAGTTTGAGTGTTTGTTCAAGGACCCAATCGCTTCAAGTGATGTGGTCAAATTATTTCCTCTTATTCTTCTCAGTTAATTTTCTCTTTTCTTTATGATCCTACAGCAACTGTGTGTGAACGTGAACCACTGATGCACTCTTGCCTGTCATGTTACTGATTGTGGTTATTCATTTCAGTATTCATGTTTAATATGTCAAACTAAGGTTCTCAGCAATTCAATGTAATTAGCCATGCATCGCCTAAAGTGCAGTTTTAAGAAATTTTGCTTCACAGTGAGGGCATCAAGAGTATTTCCTCCTGCATTCAGTTCTAAAACGTTCGCATCCTCAAATAAATAGTTGGATTTCACATTTTCCACATATTTTCTTCATTTTGTACATTTATGTAGCTTAAAGTGTTTTGTCCGGCACTTCAGGTATTACGTCAACGACGATCTCTATATAAGTCAGTCTTAAACTGAATGTATTTCATCATTAGTTAGCTTACTACCATTTGTTTTAGGTATACGAGAACAGTAACTTGGTTTACATCGTGATGGACTATTTGGAAGGTGGTGAACTTTTGGATAGAATATGTCAACGGAAATGCTTTTCGGAGCGTGAAGCAAGCGATGTGATGCACGTTCTTTCCAATACGCTGGAGTTTCTGCATCAAAACATGGTAAGCATTGCATACTCGAAAATAGTTCTTTTTCTGTCGTAATCAAAGCAGCAATACCGTAACTATTCGCGTCTGGTAGTACGTGTTAGCTGATGGTCTTCTACTTTTGAATCTTTTAAAACTCCGTTTTGAGGATAAATGATATATAACTGGCATTCTCAAAAAACATACTATTCACTCCTCAGGGTGAAATACATCACTCCGTATTTAGTTGAACACTACGTTTTTCTGTTGTTCACGTGAAACCAAATTGAAGCAGCCACTTCAACCAAGAGGTATACACATCCGTTTCGCCTACGGGCACAAGACACTTGAATAAGTAATCTCACTAAGGCTTTCAAAAAAAATTTTCTCAAGCTCCAGTTCCTAGCACCGAAGTGACAATTTCTTAGTCACATTCCTGTCTCTGATTGATGGCTTACTAGCTGTTAGCCATGGCTTCTGACTTGTACACGTTGGAGACACTCTTACCTGGACACTGGTTGGGAGAAACAGCTCATTAAGTTTGTTTCCTGTACACAATCCGACAGCCTGAACATTCAGATTTAACGACTAGGCCATGCCAAATATCTGTGGCCTGTTGGCTAACACGTCAGTGTTACAACCGCATAATCCGACACCATACTTTTTGTTTTAACATGCCTCTTTATTTCTGATGAGTTTAAAACAAACCGTAAGTTGAAGTCCGCAACATCTTTAATAAAGCTGCGACCGGCTGTTAGTGACACCCAGCTAGTAATAGCTCTAACCGAAATATTCTAAGCAAGCCACGATGACAAATTTATACATCTGCTATCAACATGCCTCTGTTCCGGGTCACACAAGGCTTTCTGTAACAATTGTTCTCAAAAGCAAACTAGACACAACCTATTTTCATAACCTCACTTACTTCAACCGTTAACACACGAACGTACACTTTTTCCAATACTTGTAGATTGTTCACCGGGACCTGAAACCGTCTAATATCCTGTACGCGGACAGTAGCATGTCACCCTCTGGTCTACGCTTATGTGATTTTGGATTTGCGAAGCAGCTTCGAGCTGAAAATGGACTTTTAATGACTCCATGTTACACTGCCAACTTCGTCGCACCCGAGGTGAGGAAGTTAGTCTGGCAAAGTTATAGTATTCTTCACTTGCTTCATTAAGATACCCGTATTTATTATCGACTCTAGCCAAATGAATTCCACAATTTGTTGACCAAAGGTACTGAGAATGCAAGGATATCATGCCTCTTGTGACGTCTGGAGTCTCGGTGTTTTGATGTACACTATGATAACCGGTCAGACACTCTTCGCTGCAACTCCCGATGACCAGCCAGACATGATACTTGCCCGGATCGAGGCTGGCCACCTGGACAGAAACAAAGAAGCCTGGGATTGCCTCTCATCCCCAGCAAAGGTGAGCTATGGAAGACTTCGAAATCGTCAGATTTTCCGATGATAGGTTCATATTTTGTTACAGGGTCCTTGCTTGTGGGTTCCTGCCTCTGCCTTGACTAGATAATCATGTGCTTGAACTACGAGCTAAGTAGTAACTTTTCAAACTTCAATGTGGATCCAAATTTCTAGTATCTAATACGCGTTTTCATGGCTCGTCGTATTTACAATGATTGCCTTCCGTATCTTTCGGATTCCACAGGATTTGCTGTCAAAAATGCTTGATTCGGAGCCCTCTAAACGATGCACGGCGGCCGACGTTGTTCGGCATCCCTGGATCACTAACAGACATGAATTATCGGAAACTCCTTTAGTCAAATTTGATTGCGGTAGTTCTAGAAGGGTCAGAGTAAGTGTTAGTATGTAACATTCTTCCAGTTTTGAATAACGTTCACAGATCTACTTGATTTTGTTGGCAGTAAACCGACGTAATACCTCATTAACAGTTTCCCACTGATGGTTTCATTTTTGGTCAGTTGGTTGATAATTCCTTTAATGTTTTCGTGTTATTTTTCGAACATCAACCCTTCATGATTTCCATTACGTTTGAAACAGAAACATAGGAATGAGTCTGCACATACTGCAGACAGTCGAGTGGATTATAGCTTATTGAAAGCAGGCGTAGCTGTTGATGACCGATTGTCCATACTTGGATAGGCCCAGCAATGTCAATGGCCGTGACCCCATAAAACTGAAGATTACTGTTCTGGTTGATCCAAAAAGTCAAAAAAGAATGGTTTTACTAACTTTCACCCAGTGTTCATTGTGAATTTTGTCTTTCTGTGGATAAATCCGAATGTCATGCAACACCTTCCAGCATCAAGCGTACACATTACCTTCTTTCTCAGTCAGCGCCCATCGTAACACATTGACCATTACTGCAATATGAACACATACGGATATTTAACCGCTCACATAAAGAGTAGCACCTTTGATGTAGGTTGGGAGTGCGTTCATCATTTTTTACAGGCCTTGGCCTAGAGTTGACCTAGAAATAACATTCTAGCTACCTCAAGAAGGCATGAGGGATCAAATGGAACTACCTCTTACATTTGTTTTGTTAGGCTTTATTCCAACGTTTCTAATTTTGTGTGGCCTATGCTTCAGTTGACTAGCTAAGCACTGACAAATACGTTGGACCCTGCGTATGACAGTCTGCATCTATTCACGAAAGTTAAATACTTTGCAATTCTTCAAACTTTGGCTTGGGCATTATCCTCTCGTCACAAGCCTTAGTTTTCACTTCAGAGTCGAACGAATTAGAAACACCTAGAAACTATAAGTCAGGATTTATCTTGTCCTAACTTGTGGATTATAAACCCCGTTTGGTTGCTATCTTGTCGACCGGTTTCATTTTCTATTTAAGAACTGGAATTTGTTGCGCACCTTTTGAGTAACAATATAGGTCTCAACATTTCCTATTCCTACTGAAATACTTCTGGTGAAGTGCACTTACTACTCACAAACTGGGTTCTGTCTGGAATTTTTTGGATATCGAACCTAATTCCACCCAGATTTTGTACTTTTTTTATTTCGACAGTATATTTTATGGTGAGCTATATTTATACCCCAGATGGTGTTCTGAACAGGTTGTAATTCTTTCACAATCGCTGTGTTGGAATATCGGTCCTGGTTCGCCTACAATTCTTAAGTCGTTTGTCGGAAGACTATACATATCGCTGTCAAGTCGCATGTGCTCCCCAACTTAGCCATTCTTATTTCCTCGGTTTGCCTCATTAGCATAGGTGCAGTGCACATAAACACATGAAATGGTCAAGTCTACGACTGCCATATTGCGTTCTAGAAATTGAACGCGTGCAATCTGTTCATCACGTCAGAATTTCCGGCTGTAAATTTCGGGTCATCAAACATGCTTGTCAAAACCAATGAAAGTGATAGTATAGTAGGTTGTGGGCGGGTAACGTGCGGATTAGTGGCTTTCGCCACCATTACTACAGATTATTGAATAGTGTTGCATTCGTAGCGAAAGATTATTTCATTCATCCCCATTACTATTAGCCAACCTGAGTTATCTACATGTCTGACTCCATTTCCTCCAACTATACACAGCTCCAGTCGCATATCTAGAACGGATACACTGATGTAGATTTGCATACATATTATGGCTTCTTATTGATAAACGTCCCCATTCAGACGATAATTTGAGAGTTAATTTTGAAACTTGTGAGGTGAGGCTATCGTACAATTGTCAACTGACGATTGGCACCAAGCAGCAGATTATCTAAAGGCTCGGCTTTTCCACAATGTCAATAGTAGTTAAGCTGTCTTATCACATCGATGAGGGACGCTTCCGATCATCCTGTTTATTTCAATTGTGAAGTCTGAAGTGACAGCCAAAGCTCACAATTCAACTTATAAGAGCATTGAGAAAGAAGACGTCTAGGCAACAGGATGAACTTTGTTTATGACATGACTGGATAGCATGTGAAACGTATCTGTAATTCAAAACAGTTCACATTGATGAGCAATCACTTTAAACGAATGCGTCCCAAAATTTTGCTTGAAACTGTTAATGACCATTTCGGCGTTTTCTAACTTTAAAATGCATTTCATAGTTGGTGTACAGTTGTATTTGCCTGACAAGGATTGATGTCAACAACAAACTATCTAACCTACCTTCTCAATCATGTTTCAGCCATGTTTTTAAAAGGATTAATATTTAGAGGTAGAACATCCCGATAGTAAACAGATCAACCTCCAATTAGAAGAAAAACTTGGTGAACCGATGAATAGTTTATAAACCGATATCGCCTGTTACAGAAAGATCACAAACGAATATTAGGATGAGAACCACCAATTTAGTATTCCGGATTAAAATCCGTGAACCGGTTTCAAACGTGTAAGAGATGCTCTTTTGAGCGCTGGTGACGGACTAACCAGGCCAGCTGACTCAATGTTGTGAACACGCTTGGCCACCAGTTTTTATGCATTTCTTTTTTGTGAATGGTCATACTAGCCAACACCTGGGCTGTTCGACTGATACATGTCGACAATTCTCTTACCACCTCTTCGACCAGTGAATCAATACATAAATCGAAGCCGCCACCATAATCTCCGCCCTTATGATCACGTAGGTCTACTGCCAAACACTGGCATATCGCTTGCTCTGTAAATGAGTCTATAGTACAGCTCAAATGAGGTACAAGATCCTTCACCTATGAATGCATTAAAGAAGCAAATTCTGTATGACTTGACATATGCGAATGGTCCTTGCCTCAACTTCACAACCATTTATGCCACAGCCAAGAAATTCTCCAGGTGCACTTTAATTTCCCAATGGTCCTTATTTCGGACCGTGACGTTATCATTGCATGTTGAAGTTCTGCCTAGTTCCTCGTTTCATGTGATCTCGACAGTACCTAAATCGAAACAGCGGATGCCAATCACAATCTGAAACTGTTTGCCATATGTTGTACATGCAATAACAGACTTCAGCTGCAGCACTCATCTTTTGGACTTCCCTGATGGTAGCCTAAAGTGCTGAAACACTGATGGCGAGATACTTCGTTTCGTCTGTTCTCGTTAGTAAATAGGCCTCCACATACACAAGCAGAAAAATAATGTGAACATTATTTTTTGTCATTTATTTGTGGCAACTAGGGCCTGAACACTGTCGGGAGACTACACTGGTTCCATTGACACTGTCCTTCATTTACCTCCGAAATTTCGGAACAAATCGTTACTTCCGTATATCGTCTTTCACACTTGATGGCTGCGTATAAAACTGTGAATGAATTTCATGTCAAGTTTGATCTTTTCCGGTGGAGTCGAAACGTCAATAGTATCTCGCATGGTTGTTCCTGAGGATGCACAACGTCGAGTCAATTCCGGAATCGGTTACAATCGGACATAACCCAATCAACTAAATCGTTACTTTTGTATCTTACCAGGGTTCAACTAAGTAATATCCGCTCGACCGATAAACCAGCCTGCGCCCTAATGGACCAGTGACGAAATAAATAGAATAGCGCAGGAAGAACGGATGGCGCTGGGTAAATTTTAAGTGGTTGCCAGGAGCCAGTGATAAAACCGATCGAAACGTCAGATGGCAGACGTGTGTTATTGCTTGAGTTAACAGATTCAGATCATTAAGCGTTTGAAAAGTAATAAATTGTGACTGGAAGGTAACAAGCCTATACCCGAAATCTCCGAAGGATTGCACGGCCAGTGTGTCTTCTGGACTAGAAAATTTACTGACCAGTTACTTACCGATGGGAGATGGAATTTCAGTCACAATTGGTCTGACTGAAGCCGGTTCGATTTCAGCGGTCACTACAGAGAACTCGTGGCCAGTTTGACTGAAAGTGCTTAGGTGGGGTAAGGCCAGTGCGGCGGCTAGTTAACCTCAGGGAATGATCGGATTATACCACATTCGTCGGTAGATCGGTGCTCACTTCCTTTTGTATGATACATCTTCAAAACCACACAACAGATGGGTGTCTACACGCATTGTCCGCTTCAGTTCTACTTTTCCGTGCTTCAAACGTAACACTGTTATGTGTTATGCATTTTCCTAAATACACTCCAGAGACTGCAGAACCTCTCACCCATTTGCATCCTGAATGCTCAACGATCCGTACACAACACACCCAGGCTTCTGGTGGCAACCAATTGCGGTTGCCTAGTTGTATTGTCAAGACAATTGTCAAGTTGACAGGCTATTGGTCATCCGGCGAAGTTCTGTTTCCTTTCATATAGATGGGACAGAAGACCACCTTACGTTACTTTTTGGGAGGATTTCATTTCCCGTGAACCTCTACAGGATTTGAGTAAGCGTGCTGCCGAGTAAAAACCAGGGTTTGCAATGCAATCTTAGTTGCATATTTATTTGTAGTGTTTACCTCCCTTGGGAGTTTATTCGTTTTGGGATCAGACGACTCTAGACCCGTGAAGCTTCATGGATGGGACAGAAGGTTCCACTACGAGGGTGCTAATGTACTCGTCCCGTAGTAAGCACGCATTGTTGAAACCAACGGGAACAGAATTTTCGGCTGGACTCACGAACAGGTGTACGAAGGTACTCTGTCCTTCAACATGCCTGATTTGTCCGAAGAAATGTCTAGAGTGTGCGAAGGCACTACCAAACCAACAGTTCCATGAAGATGTTTGCAGGCAACTCGGGACACTCTGAACACTTGGCAAAGTTGGCTGAGGGTGAAACGTATTACACGTTCCAACACCTCGATTGCTTTCAAATCACTCTCCTGTTCTCCTGGTACCTCCACGGAGACTTCAAATTGGCATGTTTAACGGACATGACCAGTGTGTATAACGTACAGTTTGGCACGTAATGGGTGAAGATTTTCTGCTACACATCTTACTAGAGTCCTCGTCCTTGATGAAGCACAGCCGGCACTTCATGATGACCTCCATTCTGTCGAAAACATTTCATCCATTTGTCATCCGAAAATTCAATCAACACACCTATACCTGAGCACAGAAAAGACAAACAGTACGAAGATCTGATCACTCGAACCGAGTGGCTGTTGGCAACCTAAACTACAAACAGTCTCTGAGTTTCCAAAACGTGCGACCTAACTTTGACAGGGTTGTATTCGATGTCAAGCATGTTGACAGTTTAAACCTTGCTTCACTCTAAGTGTATGACCTACAAAATCGTTCGCAATGTTCCGCGCTGCAGCTGACTAGGAAGAGGATTTATAAATTACCACTAGTGCGTCGAAGTCTCATGGAGTAAGATATCCGTTTGATGTGTTCATAAAGGAATTGTTGAGCATCTGGTGAATTATTGTGTAAAACCCGTTTTCCTGGTAGCAGTAGGGAATTTTTGTGGATGTTTGTCACCATAGGGATTCCTTTAGGCTCACATACAGTGTCGTCCAAATCGGTTGGAAAAGTGATGTGGAAAGTGATGTGAACAACGGTTTGTCGCACTTCAAAGGGAATTTCACATTCTGGGGAAATTTAATGAAATCCTACCTAGTAACATCCTTGCGCAAATGTCCGAATATGCGATGAGTCGGTATCACGAACGATACATGACGGCATCCGTGAGTGTAGCTTGTTAGAAGCATAAACTGTGGTCGAATATGCCTCGAAGAAAACCTGTATATGCCGTTGACCTAAATCAGTCAGCTTTTCTGAAATGTGCTGTTCAAAACCTTTGGTAATGACTGAGGCTTGCAGCGCCACTCTAACCGCAAGAGTGGGTATGTTTACAGATGACCGCAGAGTATTTCCTGAGGGCGGCGAACCAAACTGCTTCCAAATGTTTGTTTACTTTTTAATAATACCCCTGAAGTATACCTCTTCTCTGGGCACTTGTGTGGTCGATGACTGCTATATCTAAGAGAAAGAAAGTAGACTTCGCAGACTCAGTTGTTTAATTCTTTACGAAAAGTGGCGGTAATATTAATTCTTTCGGTGCCTTGTGACTACTAGCAGCGAAGCTGCACTATAAGGACGCAATCGGCCCGTCTCACATCTGTGCTTCTGTGTCAGTTTGTGTATTTCCGCACGATTGAACCTAATATTTAGGTCTAACGTTCCACGTTTCGGCAACTTTGACGGGTTAGGCTGAAAATCTCTGAGGAATGCATTTCGCAAACCTCATCTAACTTCTACTCAACACTGATGATTATTTTGTCAAGTGTCGTTTTTACAGCCCACGAAAGAAACTGGTCGATTTCTATATTTGCAGCTAACCAACAAATGGTGTGGATTGAAGTTATGGCGATTTGTAAGGTTGTTTGGCGGTGTAACCTTAGATTGGGGGCACGTAGTATTTGTCCAACTCCTTCAGATTATTCGCTTAGTGTGGGTCGACAAAGTCGACAGATACCCTGAAGGCAACGATGGCTACCGATGACTTTGAGTTATGACCAAATCGATTCAGCCAAATCATTCCTTCCATACAACCAAATCTGATGAACGAATAAAGCGGTATAAACCAGATGTGACAGAATGACGCAGAGGGTCAATAACTTGTCACAGTAGAATGGAAACCCATAGACTAAACAACAATCGTATTACACACTGACGTGACGGTTGAAATGACAGAGCGTTAGTCTATAAACGCAACCCATTACCAACAGGCAAACGGGACTATTCGAATGTGTTAAGTCCAAAACAACCCATAGAAAGAGCTACCTAGGCACGGAAACTAACTTGCCAGCATGTTTCTATATGTTCTGCACACAAACACGTATCAAGACCCAACAAAGTGTGATTCCGTGCCAGGTAGTTCTGTCTTTTTTGTAAATGTGCAGCGACCTTGTTACGCCTAGGCGATACGGTTGGTGACTTCAAAAATTGCCCACAGTTTTAAGGTCAGTTTTACCAATTTTGTTGAGAATACCGAGGTTGAACTCCCTCGACTGCTCTATTCTGGTGATTGTCAACTGAACAGTAATCAGCGTTGATTCCTTCACTGTCTTTCTGTTAGGCAAACAAATTTGACCACAAGTGTTCGAATCTGACACTTCCTAATCATTCCCAAAGCCGCATCGTAATAACAGCAGCACACACAAGAATCTTACAGACTATCCTAATACATCTCTTGTTCTTAATTTCCACTGCCTTGCAAGGATACTGTAACTGCCACATTCAAAGCATTAAGGGCTACTCCGATGCCTACGCTGGAACCGGTTGAGTCATCCACAATTGCACAGCGCCGCGGTCGTTCGAAGAACACATCATCGGTGACTATGTGATTTGCCTATTGGGGCGCTTTGCACCAACTTACAGAGAGTCGTGTTGACTTTAGTGTGATGAAAATTCCCCCAAAGAGAGAGTGGACTATGACAATTACCGTTACGTTTGGAAGCCTCCCATTCGGCTCGTATTTGCCCAAGTCACCAACATTGATCGTTTTCTCAGTGTTCAGATTGTTGTACATTTCACGTGAAGAAGTCGTTTTACACATTATTCCTACTTGACTTATGATTTCATTATCAATATGTAAGGTTATTTTTCGAATTCTATGCTGCGTGATTCTGTTACAACCGGTCACCTGTCCGGTTTTGCCGCATTTCCATATTTTTCTAAATGTTGAATGCTTCCAAACAGATTGTGGTATTTATGCGTGTACTTTTTGTTTATGGCGTTGTCATCTCCATATGATATTATGGGCTGCATATTTCACTCATCACTCTGTGTTTTGTTGTTACTTGTTTTCAAGCTGGATAGGAAAACTATGCAACATCTTGGTGAAGTTATTCAGAAATAACCTACAAGTAATTTCTGCAGTTTCCTACGTAAGTGCGTAAAAGTTCGGCCCGTTTAGATGCTCAGAATTGATGCCGCTTCCGATACCAACTCTTATCTCGAACTTGCGTATACTACCTGCGTATTTAAACGGAATGTGAACGGCTTGTTATCTAGTACCAACTGATAAATTTTCAATACATCCTCATCAACCTGAGTGTTTTGTTCAGGTTTCAACAAAGGTAGCTGCATGTCGCGATTATATTTCTTCAGTTGTAGACTTCAGAGTACGAATGCCTTCTTAGCGTGAACTTTGCGCATTATCAACCCAGAGGGATGAATAAGTGCCCAGAGATTCTCATTCAGCAGGCTCATCAGGTTTTATGGGTAATGGAATTAGGTTTTTATCCTGAGGTCCAACTACACATAGGCATGCGTACGACGCAAGCACCTCTCAAAATCGCTTTGATTACGGTTTCCTCAATAACATGAACGCAGAGTGGTCGGTACATCAGTCTTCCTTAGGTCCTCCGTTCGAAAATAAGCTGCAGTCAGCGTCGATAGAGAACAGCGCTCAACTCAACGACTACGCTTGTAAAACATTAGTGTTACTCAAGAAAACCCAAATGTTCGCAGGAAGTGTTTGGTATGTTGTGCAGAACGTTTTAACAACGCTTATATAATGAAAGATCGGCCAGTTAATCTTCTTTGGAAACGATTAATTATCGGCAGTAGTTCTTAAGAACTAGTAGGAGTTATTACTACTCAAGTCTTTGTAGTGTTCGTCTAAGCATCCTTGATGTGTACCAATAGCAGTGAGCTTAAAAGGTGCTAAGTAAGCTTGAAAAAAATATGATTTCCACTCGTGCATACCACAACACCAGGCGAGAACTTTTATGGCATGGCGAGTACTGCCTTGCTGGTTCCTGAAATTGTACGCCCAAGATTCTCCCAACCTTATGCTACCGTGAAGCGGAAGTCGCAAGGAGAGACCGATGAATCTGTGAACAAACTTTATTTATTGAGTTACTCACTTTTCACAACAGAATTCAACGTAACAATTGAGGGGTGCTAGGTAGCTGGACGTGAGAGCACCTTGAGCACAATCGCACAGCAGCCGCCAGATTGGAAGAGTGCGTCGACGGAAAATTCCAGTCGATCTTCAGAATTCAAACAAGCGTTAGACTGGTTAAGCGGCGTTCCCGACGGTAACAGCTCACCATTGTTATCCTAGTGAATGTAACCTACAGGAGTAGAGATGGTGCGGATTCATTATACAGCTACGAGCAAAACTGCGATACCTATGCCGGTCGACTAACTTTGACGCTAGTGGTAATGTGAACCGGCGCGGTGGTACTGGCAAGACAACTCTCACGTCGCGCGGATTTTAGAATTTCGGGGACGTCGAAGGTGATCTCACTACATTACGCGAGAGTTACATGAGTCCACTGTACCTATTAAATAGACCTGTCAGGAGGAGTGGGACCAAAATATCCGTAGACAGCGCACAACGAATTCCGCCACAAATGTCGCAAACTATTCCGCGTATTGCCACAAATGAGTGATGTTACTTCTGAATCAACCAGGTCATCTATTGAACGACTTGTTCGATGTTTCGCATTTCAAGAACAAAGCATTCTTCAGCCCGCCATAAACACAGCTTACCCACATATGCATGAAAAAATTTATGGTTGAACATGGTGAAATACGTGTGAAAACCTCACCAATTTGTGAACCTTGTAGTGAATGGGTGTTTCGAGACAACCAAATTAGTGTTAGCATTTCGTATTGTCTCTTCAGTACCAAATAACAATAACCAGGAACATATATAAAAGACACTAATGGGATGAGGGAGTGTGAATAAAATAGCAAATGGGGTGGACAACGACAGGGCAGAATTATTAAGTCCATGGAAGTCTAAGGCTTACATATTATTGTTTTTGTACACACAACACTGGCTTGAGACGACTAATCGCGACCGCCTCGGCAGAAACCGATAGGTGCTTGAACTCTAGGACGAAGGAACATCTGCCGAAATGGGTTCAGGATGTGACTGCGCAGTCTACTCCCTTCGTCCCTGGATCACGCAAGCTTCCGGCCTCCTCTATCGCCAGGCACATGTTGGCCACTGGCCACCGGATTAATCCAGAATTAACATTCAGAATTATAATGCGTCACGCTAATCCGTGTTTCCTGCGTTTTGCCGAGGCGGTCGCGATTAGTCGTCTCAAGCCAGTGTTATGTGTACAAAAACAATAATATGTAAGCCTTAGACCCCCATGGGCTTAATAATTCTGTCCTGTCATTTTCCACCCAATTCCCTATTTTATTCTTCACCCACCCATCCCATTAGTTTCATATATATGTTCCTGGTTATTGTTATTTGGTACTGAAGAGGCGATACGAAATGCTAGCATCTACCAGTGTCCGTCTTCTTACTGCTATGTTCAAATTTATGAAGGGAACCAACTGTTTCAAATTAGTGTTGTTGGTGTTAGTCGAGGGTTATCGTTTGTTTCGCAGTGCCTTACCCATACACCACGGTCCACGAAAAATTTTGTCATTCTGGTTATTATTTTCGGTCGAGTTCACTGGTTTTGTGGAAAGAACCAGGACATATTGAAGCTGACGGAAAAAGCGCCATGCGACAACTTTTCTGAGGCATACACTGTGTCCTGTTTTAGACGACAGCTACCGTAAGAAAAATTGTCACTGGTGAGTGCGATATACAAAGTAAAGTGAACGTTACACCTACATATTTAAGTATGTAAAACAGATGAGTTCTTCCATCCACATCGCCTACACAAAGAAAACTACAGTTATCTTCCGCTAGCATGGACACACCCTAGACAATCAGAAATTAACCACTATTCTGGCCTACAACATGATCAGCGGAGAATTTAACAGTTTAAACAACATGAAGATTTGGGCAGAATACGAACCATTTAACTTTAATGCTACTTTGTCTAATGCAATTTGGATGCATTCTTAGTGAAAAACGAAATACTTGGATAATCAACCTAAGTTCCGAACATTACCATCGTTCTCAACGAAGACGAAGATGATTCGATGTGCAAAACCCCAGTGTTCTAGACTAGAACACGTCTATCCTTGATGGACCCAAAAGAGTCAAGCGAAGTTTGTCCGTTAATTCCGAACTTATTTATGGATGTTTCACTGAAGTCAATGCTAGCATCTTTTAAAAAATCAGCTGAACATAGAAACATTACTCGATTCGTCTTCGGCATACCAAATAGGGTTTGTTGTGGCGCCGGATCTTTCGAAATTGGCTCCTTCCCACTTTCGTATCACCCCACCCGATACAACGTACCTGGACGAGAAAATCGGTTGATTCGCCAGTGATATTGTAATATTTCGTCATATGAAAAGAGAGAAAGAGAAGATACAACTTTTGCAGTTAGAGTGTACACACATCAGCTTGTTTCTCTCGTCGACCATTCAGTAAGCCGTTTATTTTGTTGTTCATCATGCAGCGTCGTGTTCTCAAAGCTTGGACGCGTAATGCATGTTTGGGATACTTGCGGCGATTACGTGACGTCTTAATTTGGACTGAAAATCTTACAGTGTCCACATTGAACAGTTGCGATCGAGTTTTCAACTTCAAGCGTTATCCCTACTCTCATTTACTTCACCATGTCGACACCAGTATTGATACACTTCAGCTTCTGTTACGACAATGTCGGAATAAGTTTGAGCTATTGAAAAAATTGCTACATTATCAAATTGATTGCGTTGAGTTGTGATATTCCTGTAAACTCAGAAAACTGGAAGGTTTCTTGCTGAGATCGTTGGACAGTTACTTCAACACAACCAGCACATCAACCGTTTGCTTGAAAGACTTGTGAGAGGAAATACCAACCCATTCTGTCCGAGTACCCTGTCATCGTATGAGAACCGCGCATGCTTAGGGCGATCGTGGTACACATCCGGCTTAACCCGATTGTCCAGATGACACCCTGGTTGTGCGTCACAGCAAACGGGCAACTCGGATGTGAGCGCGATTAATGCCCGTTATTATGCCAATGTTACTGCGACTCACACACTATTGAGACCACCTTACGAAACTAAAAGTAATGCTGACTGCACCCATAAGTTTATGGTACAGTACTCGTACGTAATAACATGCAGTGCAGTTCTTAGACAAACCGTTCGTTGACTGTCATCGCACGAAGAGGCCCTCATCCAGTGAGCGACATTTTGGATGGATAAACATTGAAAGACTCAATGAATCTCGAATGCTTTGACAACGGAATCAGGCTTGCGTTAGCATCTAAAGAACTGCAGCAGTGCAAGAATCTTCGGATGACAGAATTTTCGGCATCAAGAAGGCGAACACCGAATTGAGGATCACAATAATGAAGGGTTCCATATGTTTTACACCCAGATCTTTCTGCTTTATTTAATGCTTCCGAATTACGGTTTGAGTGTGATGGCCAATACCTGACCTCTACTGCTACATTGGCGAAGTGATCGGGCTTGTGTACTGTTTTGATCCGGCGGGCTTCGCTGACTAGGACTCCGGTCCTTCCAGGTGCAACCTTGTCAGACAGGCCAAAGGGGAGCAGTCAGACGAAAAGCAGTTACACTCATAGGATTGTATGTCGCACTGCTGACCGCGTAGGAGTGCTTAGGCAGTGAGGCACGATC
>QNGE01007210.1:0-24661 GCA_008508345.1 Paragonimus westermani | reverse complement strand
AGGGTGGAGGTGGCTTATAGGTATATCAAGGGTAATCTGTCACCTCGGTCAACGCTACACGACTGCGTAAGGGAGATACTGAATCGAGAGGAGTACTTGGAAATGAAATTTAGACGGATTGTTACGATGCCGCTAGTGAAGTGTGGACGTTCCGCATGTGAAAAGGGCAGCGTAACTGCATTGGAATAACTTCCCCCGTATGCACTAAGGGTTCCGGNCAGGGATAACTGGAAGAAGGCTGTTTGCGTGTCGGACATGCAACCGGGCAAAGTAATGTTTGCTGATAAACACGTCGTCAGCGTTGACGGTCTTGGGTTCTGTACGTGTTCTCTCTCCATCAATTGGGAACTGCCATGCAGACACCTTCTGTGGTGCTGTAATAATGACCTTATCGATGCAAGCAATATGTTGGGGAACGGTAGGTGGTTACTGCCGGAATATTCTCGAAGCTGCACAATTAACGGTGCACGCTCGAAATGTTCAATTAAGGGAAAGGTAGAAAGTAAGGCAAGCAAACTGATAGAGACTAGGAACCTTACCTCGAACATTTGTGAGGTAGTGAGCAGCATGCCGGGTGACAGTTATGAGTGGATTCGGATTCAGCTAAATCAGGCGAAAAAGTGTTCGGAGGGTCGTTTGCAAGCTTTGACACCGAGGTTGAAAGGCAAAGGTCCTCTCAGCCCGAGGTGTCGAAGCCACCAGCATTCAGTTCTCAATCGAGACAACCAAAGCAATATATGCGTAGAACGTCCCCGACAGTGGGATTTGGAAACCATCCTGCAATGATGGACGACACGGAGTTCGCTAGGAGTGTCCGATTGCGCCACATCAGCAGCAACTCCTCGTCCAAGTATGTCGCAAGAAAGAGTAAGGGCGGCGTTCGTAGAGAGCACCATCTTCCCGTGGACGACCAACATTGTNAGGTGTCGAATCCACCAACATCCAGTTCTCAATCGAGACAACGAAAGCAAACTATGCGGAAAACGTCCCCGACAGTAAGATTTGGAAACCAGCCTGCAATGATGGACGACACGGAGTTCGCTAGGAGTGTCAGGTCACGCCACATCAGCAGCAACTCCTCGTCCAAGTATGTCACAAAAATGAGTAAGGGTGGCGTTCGTAGAAAGCACTTTCCTCCCGTGGACGACCAACATTGTTCGGGATGTGGGCGAGAGGATTTGGCGGATGAGGACTTAACCGACTGGATCCAGTGTGATAACTGTTGCCGTTGGTATCATCAGCGTTGTGCCGAACACCCAAATGTCGCCAACGCTTTCAAATGTCGCTTCTGTTAATCAGTTGCACGTTTCGAGTTTCACCGCTCGCTTTCAAATGTAAACTCACCTTGTCATCAATATGCGTACTGCTTGCTTGCATCAGCCGTTTAATCTCATGCATTTTAAACTACCTCATTTGTTTATTCCGTTTTTTCCCGCCCATCCCGTTTTGCCGCACTCATCTGTTCCGTTGTTAAGTTGCAGGATGGGCGGGGCTGCTGCAAAATCCAACCCCTCCTCAAAGCGGTGCAGCAGTGGCAGCCATCTACGGGATGGGCTAACGGGGCTCTGGTGCGCAACCAAATGACCTGTGTATGGTGAAAAATTACACAATACACTTTCCTCATAATTACATATCTCCGCCTTTTACATTGAACTAGGTTTGGGTGCATTTGTTGGAATAGAAACGATTGCGGTCGCTCGAGATGCATTACTACCATGCGAGAATCCTGCGGTTGTAGAAGTACACTGGATGTCAAAAGTGGGTTACTTCGTAAGGCTGCAATTCACAGAGAACGTACGTTTGTTGTTGATAACATGTAAGCATGTGTGATGCAGTGTTCACATGTACCACTCGCGATCGTTATATTACCATGAGTTCACGTTCACCGTACGATTATTGTATATGGTTCCGTGTGATACTTAGAACAAGAGCTTACACTACGTGGTCAATAGCAATTTCATAGCGTTCAGTGCGTCTACCCAGGAATCATGCGTATTGTTCTGGACGGTAAGCAGCCAACTACCATTTCAATGGGTACTGTCCGCAACGATGCGTAAGGTGTTGTTTGGGGACAACAAATGTAGCCAGCATTATGCTGTTCCGTAAGAATTAAAACACACGATTGTTTCACCGTGTGTGTGCAGTTTATGCTATACAAAGGAAACAACAGATTATTGCCCATTGGTTGGTTAGAGCGTTGGACGGAACACTTTGAGGTTCAATTTAACTGGCCTCCTGCTTCTACCGCGTTGCCGACAAAACGTGTGATGTAGTGCTGTGGTCGGTAGACTTGGATCCACCCACTGAGACTGAGGTCCGCAATTGCATTGCGGCTCTCAAGCGTAATAAGGCTGCTGGTCCAGATGATCTTGTGCAAGCACTTTTCAAAGGAGGGGAAGAGGCGTTGATAGAAGCTTTGACTCATTTATTTCAACTTGTGTGGACGACGGAAACCATCCCCTCGAGTTAGGGTCACTCGATAATAGTTCCTATATTCAAGAAAGGTATAAGGGGCTCTTGTAAAAACCACAGAGGAATTAGTTTGACCCCAGTCATTTCTATGTCTCTAGCATCCATTATACTTCGTCGACTCACTGCAGCTCGAGAGGTAAACATTAGGGAAGAACAGGCAGGGTTTCGCCCCGGGCGGGGATGTGTAGATCACATTTTCACTCTTCGTCAAATTTTGGAGCAGCGTCATGTGTACCGCCGGCCAACAATTGTTGTCTCTCGACTTTAAAGGTGCGTTCGATTCAGTGGATCGATCTACACTTTTGGAGTCGCTCAAACGCAGAGGTGTGCCGACTAAGTACGCGAACATACTGTCGGCACTTTTATCCCATACCTCAGCTCAGGTTAAGGTTTACGGTGAACTGTCCGACAGTTTCAGCACCGTGAGCGGCGTACGTCAAGGCTGTCCGTTGTCACCATTTTTGTTTAGTTTCGTCATAGTCGAAATAATGGAGGATTGTCTGCGGCACTCACAAGATGCCGGTGTGGACCTCCTACCTGGTGAAAGACTGACTGATCTTGATTATGCTGACGACAAGGTGTTTCTGTTTGGCAATTTTCAATCGGCACAGGTAATGTTAGACGTAATTTCGCGTTCTGCAAAATACTTTGGAATGCGCTTTGCAGCCTCGAAATGCAAAGTGTTTCTTCAGGATTGCTGTGACCACGTACATTTGATGTTAAATAATGTAGTCGTGGAGGTTGTTGACCGGTTTGTATATCTGGGGAGCTGCATCAGCAGCAGTGGAGGTGTAGGGAATGAAATGGAAGCGCGTATCTCTAAGGCTAGGGCGGTATTTGCTAACTTGAGGCATCTCTTGTAACAGAGGCGTATTCCTCTGAAACTGATAGGTCGTGTATATAAGACAACGGTGGTTAGGTCACGTATTAAGGATGCCGGCTAGTCGTCTTTTACGCCAAGCACTGTTCTCCGACACTGTGACCGACTGGTGTAATGTGCGAGGTGGTCAGATAATGACCTGACGTAGAGAAATGAGGTCGTTCACGGAGGAGTTGGCCACTGTAGATCGAGTTCTTCTCCCGGGCTGGGGCCCTCGCGACTCACGGAGTCGGTCGTTGGAGACTGTAGATGAGATGGCGGCTAATCGAGCTCAGTGGCGTGAAGGTTGTCGCTGTTTGGCCGAGTTTTCTGTGAAGTGAGTGCATTTACTGACGCGGGGCGGTGAAAGCCGTAAGGAAGCTGTCTCGCTGATGGCGCCTTGCTGTCTATGATGATGATGTCTGATTATGAGTAATTTCTGACAGTGAATGACAAAGTTCATATGCGTGCATTTGTTACATATTTTGCCGTTGGATATCGCAGCGTAGGAGAAAGCAGAGTGTGCGAAATAGGCTGGGAAACAACGTATACACTTGATGTCGATGGCGATGCTGGACTCCCTCCGTTCTTCCCAGTCGTTCCGTTAACCCTTCTTTCAGGCTGCGGGAGCGACATCAAATGTTGTGGTGTGTACGTGGCCATTCACAGCGGAGCGGTGTCTTGGCAGCAGCCATTGAAAATAACACTGAGAGATGAGGAGACATACTGATTATACCGCTGTTCGTTGAGGCCGGTGGATTTAGACTGATACCTATTCCGACACTCGTAGCGCTACATTACGTTTAGTACGTCAACTTCGCTCTCAAACCAACCGCAAACGCTCGGTGCCTCATGTACTGTCCACTGACTCCAAGCGCCACAGAGCAGACACGAGTCACTGTCGATAGGGAAAATCAATATACCATGTGGAACGCTTAGTTGTCAACATTTCAGAATAAGAGAAACATGAGAAAACGAAAAAGACAGACACCATGTAGCAGCATTAGTTCAATATGTAGCGATTTGATATGACACACGAAATGATTAACAGTAGTTGTGTGCAACTTTCAATGCATTGGATGGGAATATGAACACGCAATGATCATTGTCTCGATGTCCACGCAGAGAACATTTGAATTCAATTCCACGCAACTCACATGACGAAACGTAACCACTATCACGACGACCGGACCAATGCCAACAGGAGGGGAAACAGTACAGGAGGTATCCTGACGCCTGCCTGTAATGCTCTCCCGTTTGACTCAATGGTCTTAAAGCAAGAAATCCCTCCCTCGTGACTAGCAATCAGAGTATGCACTATGAACTTCCACATGACTCCTCCAATAGGCTGGACACAACAGTAGGAGAAATACCCAATCAAAACAGAACATCCATTCATACTCTGACCATGTACCATTCGCAAACAGCTCTGCAAATCAAAATAAAGCACACCCAGGCAAATCAACCGGAACTTTCAAGCCCAACATTTATACACCCCCACCTCCATTGACGAGGTAAACCAGCGTACAGCGGGAACACAAGCTGACTCCAAATTCAGTCATATGGCCAAGCCTTATACGGGCAAACAAACCACCATATAAATCCAAATAAATCGCAAATAATACCCGTAGATCACATGTTCCACACATCATTCAGCACTCCTCTCCGCACATGTGTGAACGAAGAAAAAGTCATATTCCACATTCCACCATGCTGAGCGTTCACACAATACATGTTAACTTGGGGGGAGACCATCACATACACATACCAATCTACGGCCAAAATTTAAATGAGCGCCCAGAAATTTCCCGACCAATCACGTGCAATTTCATGGCCGATGCCTACCTACCTATGTACCAGCACACAATAACGATGAGAATTACCCGAAGGGAGTGAAATCTGCCGTTAGACGGCGATTAAAGGAGAAATCATCTGGTACTGGACAATATTTCCGTGGTGTCGCCCAGGAATGTGGAAGTCATCGATTTCGATGACAGAGAGCATCAGGAGAGTTGAAAAGATTTATTTTAGTCGACGGTGAATCAGTTTGTCCTTCATTTGGCGCCGAGGTCGAAATTAACGAGGGTTGGTGTTGTGACGGCATAAATGTAGTATCTTGTGAAGATTTTTACAGGTGTGATGAATATTTGACCGATGTTATCTTATATTTTATTTTGGGTTATGGATTATTTACAGGGCTTCAAAGATGCCTTTGAGTATCGCGAATTTGCAAGCTTCAGCGAGTTCAAAAGTTGCTTAGATAGGTACATGAGGGATCACAATGTTCTGTATGTGCTTGGTTCAAGCAAGAAATCAGGCAGTGGACGCTTGAAATATGATCATGTGAGTGTGATTGCTGTTGAGTTTACCTGTTACGTGGCGTTGTGACTATAGGGTACAGGTTAGCCGGCTGTCGAGCATAGACGTCAGTGTGTGCAACCATTGGTCGTGGCGTTGTGACTATAGGGTGCACGTAGGCCGATCGTCGAACTGTTAACCCCGAATGGCTTCATGCAGTACAGTACCCCACTTCTCGTTGAACCTCTTTGCTTTCCTGGAGACACGTGATATTCCATCTTCTTGGTGATCAGGTAACTGAAAAATGTTACATGTTTTCCGGTTACCTTGAGGCCAAAGCAGCTTACGCCGATTACGGTGAGCAATATCTACTCCAAGCAGATCACGCCGGGTTTCTCCCGCATTATGTTTAGAAGTCATCAGCTGCGGCCTTATCTGCTCACCCACGACGCCTCCAGTTTTCAATGGTTCCCCATCGCACGTGGGGATGATCATTATGTCCCAAACTTATCAACTGTCGGCACCTATTTAAAGGAATATCGAATGAAAAGTCTTTAAAAACAATGACTTACAAGTTGTACGGTGCATGTTTATTAATCATTGGTTCCTTATTCCCTCTATCAACCAGATCCCATACACTCTCTGCGGAGGAATTTAAGCCACAATAACTGGCCTTTTTGGAACCACGCGCCACACATTTACGTGTATAGCTGAAATTTAACCGCAGGGAGTGTATGCTGTAGCTAGTTCACCGTAAATATATGGATTTGGAATATCGTGAGAGTAATTGTGGGCGGAATATTTAGGAAAGTGTGGAATATGCCTATTGTACTATGGGAGTTCGTTTGTTTTAATGCGCAAACGATGTTTATCAAGGACGCTAAGGATTTGTGCTAAATTAACAGCGAAATATGTTGACGAGACAGTTGAAGTTTTGCGATCTGGTTGATAGAGGGAATAAGGAACCAATGATTAATAAACATGCACCGTACAACTTGTAAGTCATTGTTTTTAAAGACTTTTCATTCGATATTCCTTTAAATAGGTGCCGACAGTTGATAAGTTTGGGACATAATGATCATCCCCACGTGCGATGGGGAACCATTGAAAACTGGAGGCGTCGTGGGTGAGCAGATAAGGCCGCAGCTGATGACTTCTAAACATAATGCGGGAGAAACCCGGCGTGATCTGCTTGGAGTAGATATTGCTCACCGTAATCGGCGTAAGCTGCTTTGGCCTCAAGGTAACCGGAAAACATGTAACATTTTTCAGTTACCTGATCACCAAGAAGATGGAATATCACGTGTCTCCAGGAAAGCAAAGAGGTTCAACGAGAAGTGGGGTACTGTACTGCATGAAGCCATTCGGGGTTAACAGTTCGACGATCGGCCTACGTGCACCCTATAGTCACAACGCCACGACCAATGGTTGCACACACTGACGTCTATGCTCGACAGCCGGCTAACCTGTACCCTATAGTCACAACGCCACGTAACAGGTAAACTCAACAGCAATCACACTCACATGATCATATTTCAAGCGTCCACTGCCTGATTTCTTGCTTGAACCAAGCACATACAGAACATTGTGATCCCTCATGTACCTATCTAAGCAACTTTTGAACTCGCTGAAGCTTGCAAATTCGCGATACTCAAAGGCATCTTTGAAGCCCTGTAAATAATCCATAACCCAAAATAAAATATAAGATAACATCGGTCAAATATTCATCACACCTGTAAAAATCTTCACAAGATACTACATTTATGCCGTCACAACACCAACCCTCGTTAATTTCGACCTCGGCGCCAAATGAAGGACAAACTGATTCACCGTCGACTAAAATAAATCTTTTCAACTCTCCTGATGCTCTCTGTCATCGAAATCGATGACTTCCACATTCCTGGGCGACACCACGGAAATATTGTCCAGTACCAGATGATTTCTCCTTTAATCGCCGTCTAACGGCAGATTTCACTCCCTGCGGTTAATTTTATTCACGTGTATGCGTGCATGCGTGCTTCTCACACATGCGTTGGGGAATATATATTTTTTATTTATTTATTTATTTATATATGTGTATAAAAACATGTACACATAATTGCATTTCTACATTCATATATAAGTGTATATTTGGACAAACACAAAAACAGGTATAATGAATAATACATGGCGTGATGCTACATGCCCAGGAAGTTGCCACTGAAATAAGACTCAATGGCCCATCCACGGAATATCGTATTGCCAGTCGGCTAAGTACTCAGGAGGCTGCCACTGAAATAAGACTCGGTGACCACCGTCGTGTTTCTTCAGCGAACGATTGTACGCATGTTAACACTAAGTGAGCAGGGTTCAGAATGAGAACCAATGTGTGAGAGGCCCTGAAGAAGGTCTTGAGGAGGGCAGTCGGGCTGTTCCTGTGGTTCACGTCGGTAGCTAATTTGTCTCACAGTCCAGGGAGATGAATTCGACGTCGAATTGGTGGAAGTCAGCACACTAATGGCGGTACCAACAGGAACACTAGGAACACGAGACACAGTTGGCTTTGTCCTCGTCTAAGTCCACGGGATCTTTTCTCAGGTAGCATATCTGGCAAACGTCTCGTTTGCCGGCTTCGAGGCCATCTTTATTGCAACACGCTCCCACATCTTCGTTTTGACTTGCTTTAAGCCACCTGTAATGACTCGCCTAACGGGCGCTGTTTCTAAAGGACCCACTATAGCTTCCATCTGTGGCAAACTGTCGTCAATCGTTCGAACCCCAAGTGCGCACCTTCTGCGCCTTGTAGAACCAACTGAGGCACACGTGCTGGGAATAGCAAGCATGTGACTCAAGTCATCGGACTGGCACACCGCCTTGCTAGTGGATGGGATGGAGGGTTTGAAGCAATTGTGATCTGTAGGAGGAAAAATGCTGCACGGGGGAACGTTTCAGTTGGCTATTGAACATTTTCTAGCCCATCTCGCCTGTGGCTGTTCCTTTGAAACGGCGAAGCTGTCGTAGCAGTTGTCGGCTGGTCGTTTCTTATTCTCGAGCCACAGTTTATCGAACGACTTCCTACCGTTTATTTGCACAGTCTCTCGTCCAGGGAGTGAACAGTGCAGTATGAGGGCTGGATGTCTGGATAACAACTCATTTATACCACGGATCGTCGTTAAATGCTTGTGGTTATTTTGATCCCTCTTGCAGCCCAACCTATTTGCAAGATCTTGGCAGTTGTCTTTCGCGTTTCGAATCCTATCCAACGGGAATGTGCGATCGGAGTGTGGATGCCTATTACGGGTTCTTGCATGTCACTGGTTGCAACCTCAATGTGGACAGTGGCGGGTGGTTACCATCTACACTTCTCTTGCACAGTCTCTCGTCCAGGGAGTGAACAGTGCAGTATGAGGGCTGGATGTCTGGATAACAACTCATTTATACCACGGATCGTCGTTAAATGCTTGTGGTTATTTTGATCCCTCTTGCAGCCCAACCTATTTGCAAGATCTTGGCAGTTGTCTTTCGCGTTTCGAATCCTATCCAACGGGAATGTGCGATCGGAGTGTGGATGCCTATTACGGGTTCTTGCATGTCACTGGTTGCAACCTCAATGTGGACAGTGGCGGGTGGTTACCATCTACACTTCTCCGCTAACCTGCTGATCGGCCTGTCGATTACACGGATGGCCACACGGTATCAGCCATCGTGAAGAGAAGCTCCAATCGCATATGCTACAATCATCAATCGCAACGTGAATCGTTCGCCATTATGAGCATCAAACGTTCCACGTCCCTTTTTCGTAACCGACGTCCTCTATTGTCGAAATGCTTGGGAAAAACACATCTTGCAAACTGCAATAAGGGTTTCAGATGTGCAGAGAGATATTCATATCCCGCCAGTGGTTCAAACAACTTCATACGTTCTATGCTAGCAGCGCACAGACGATCGATTTGAATTCGCGAATGTTTGAATTCAAGGTGAGAAGTGCTGGTGGAATGACAGAATGGGACTTGGGGAGGGGAGCCAGGTGGCAGTTGATGGAATATCGAGTGGATGGTCTGGCGGACATCTGCGTTGGTAACATAATCAGAGGACGACGTACTTGCTGGGCTGAACATATAAGGAACTTGGTTCTTATTAGCACCCATGTTTTAGGTGAGAGGATGAGTTACTACAAAGATTTGGATAATGGATGTTAACCGTGACCGTTAGGATAGTAGTAGGATGACTTGACAGCAGTGGGGGGAAAATTGTGAACTATTGCCCACGAAGTGTCGTTTCTTAGAATATGGTTCTTAAAACTATATTCAGGGCGCTTGTGAAGCACTTTTAGTTGACTGTTTTCTCGCAAATCCGAAATATTATTCTCTAGGGAACACCGTATAGGTTTCACTGTAGATTTAGAGCCTTGTTCAGGAGTTTTGGATTTGCCGTTGTTATTTAACTTTACTCGTAATCGGTATAAGTAATTCCAACTCAAGGAGACGAATCGATGAGAAGGGAATAAATAGAGCAGGGAACGTGGCCACCAACACTATCAACGCAACGATCATCAAACACTCACGCAAGCAGCTACTGCAACACCGGCCCCAGAAACCAGCATGTTTCCCCAACACTCATGTAACTGCGGGTTGAGTGTGTATCGTGAACTGGTTCCCTTGCACCCAAAGTTTACTCGCTGACGACGTCACTACCCTCTGCTCCTTCGAGATGACATATAGATCTTATGTCTCTCCTGACCGTGCCGCTCTCTGTTCTCAAGCACACCTCGCGGACGTGATTGTGGGCACCCTCCAGCACTCCGCTTACCACGGCTTTGGGCCAAACGTCTACGGGCCGAAGGCCCCCAATGGGTAGAACAAGATCACCAACCTTCACATCTTGTCCAACCTTCGTCCACTTATGATACGCTTGGATGGAGGGTAAATACTCTCTGACCCAGCGTTTCCAAAACACACTAGCCAGGTGTTGAGCCTGCTCCCACCCTTTCGTGTACCTTTCTAGCAATGTGATTTGTGCGCATGACACGCATGGGTTTGGTTTTAGGAGCAACAGATCGTATGGTCTTAGAATCGAGGGATTGTCCGGATCATCGTAGACTGGAACTAAAGGTCCGTTATTAAGAATTCACTTGACCTCAATTAAATAAGTGTAAAGACTCTCGTCCGACATTACTTGTTCCCTTGCGACGGCCTGCATGACCCGCCGAACTGTGCAAACCATGCGTTCCCATGTTCTACCCCAGTGGCTAGCAGCGGGAGGATTAAAGTGCCAGTCGATACCGCGGACCACCAAAGTCCGATGAATTTTGTCTTGATCTAGTCTAAGTAATTCCCCCTTCAGCTCTGATTCCGCGCCCACAAAGTTGGATCCGTTATCACTATACGTGGCTTCCGGCACGCCCCGTCATTAGGGCCAATAAAAAGGAGTCCGTTGACATCGGTTGTGCTACTTCCAAATGTACAGCTCTTGTCTTTAGACACGTGAAGAGACAGCCATATCTCTTACAAACGCTCCTCCCAATCCGAACCTCAAGAGGTCCAAAATACTCCACGCCACAGGCTGTGAACAAAGCACCACCAGGTGTTCTGCGATCAACAGGAAGCGGGGCCATCGCTTGTTGACACGGTTTCGCTGCCAACACTTTACACTTCATACAATTCAACAGAACGCGGCGCACACTAGCCATGCCCTTAACAATTCAAAACTTTCTTCGGATGGATGATAAGACGTGACTAGCCCCCATGTGACCTTCGATCTCGTGATAGTGCCTAATAATTATATCCGTAACAGTTCGCGGGGCGGCAACCCGGTCGAAATCCTTCCGCCGAGACACAAAACATCATTTACAGCGACCGGCTTCAGTCGGGCTAGCGTACCCGGTCGGCCTTTGGAGTTTTCTGTACAGCCCTTAGCAAAGGCGCTTTGTTGCTGCAGTCGGATGATGGATTCACAAGCTAGGTCCAGTTCTAACTTAAGCAGAGGACCAAGCATAATGGACCGCCGTCGACCGGCCTTCATACAAATTAAACAAGTATTGAAACGTATTAACCACGAAACCGCACGGAGTAGGGCATACCAGCAAGAGTAACGTGATACAAGTTCCAGATACCATTCCACGCTGCTAACACTGGCTACTACCAGCACCTTCTTTAATTCGAGTTCCTCAGCTTTAAACGGCTTGAGCGGCTTGTCCGGTGGTCACGAACACGCAAGTTCCCACAGAAAGACTGGACCACTTAGCCACGTGTAAATTTCTTGAGAACCAGCATCATAAGTTCCTCGCAAAGCAATATCTGCCGGGTTTAACTCGGACGGAATGTGTCGCCATTGACAGTCCTGGGTGTAATCACGAATTAGTTGGACACGGTTGGCTACAAACGTGACAAAGCGACAAGAGGTGTTTCTCAAGTACTCCAATACGATGATGGAGTCTGTCCAAAGTGTGATGTTATCAGTGGTTAGCCTGATTCCACTTACTATAAATCTCACAAGTTTAGCCGCCAATACTGCGGCTGTAAGTTCCAACCTTGGGATAGACAAGCGCTTTAAAGATGCAACACGGGACTTCCCCATCAAGAAGCAGCAAAAATTGTTGTCATCTCCCAAGACTTCTCAGAGATAGCCGACGGCTCCATAACCCGTCTCGGAAGCGTCGGAAAATATATGCAACTCCGAACGTGTCGGCGTCTTCCCATGGGGTCCGATACAACGCTGTACTGTAATTGAGTCTGTCGACACTACGCCCCGTGACCACCTTTCCCACTCACCTAGACATCTCTCGTCTAAGGGTGTATCCCATCCGATATTCGCGCCACATAAGCCCTGGAGCAACTTCCGACCAGGGAGAACAAGCGGAGCAATTAACCCTAATGGGTCGTATACCGACGCGATACAGGCTAACAAGCCTCCTCGAGTAAATGGCTTCTTCGGCAACGATACGCGAAACTTGAAACAGTCTTCCGATACGCGCCACTGGACTCCAAGGGTCATCTGGTGACTGCGATCACCTAGGTTTAGTGGTGATGACACAGATGTTCTTTCGTTCAGTGGTATATCCGAGAGCGCCTCTGCTATGTTAGACTTCCACTTTACTAGTCCAAACCCGCCCAAGTGAAGCATTTCGCGCAAATCAGACGCTACACATCTGGCGTCTTCAAGCGTATCCACTGATACCAAGCAGTCGTCGACGTAACAATTCTCAAACACAATTCGGCTAGCCAGATTACTAAATCGATGCTCATTATGAATTGCCGTCTTCCTGAGTGCATATGACGCGCAGAAGGGAGAAGTAGCTCAGAAAGGATGGACCGTAATCTCATAGTGTCCGGTGAGCCAGACATTGGTTCATTACCCCACCAAAGAAAGCTCAGTGCCCACTGGTCCCTTTCAGGTACCTTCACCTGCAAAAACATTTCCTCTATGTCTGAGGACAAGGCTATTGAACCCTTTCGGAACCGTAACAACACACCCACTAGACCGTTCGTAAGGACTGGCCCCTGCAGCAGCACTTTGTTCAAAGAGGTGTCCTTGTATTTCGCTGCGCAATCGAATACTATTCGCACCTTCCCGGGTTTATTCGGACTCAACATCGGATGATGAGGCAAGTACCACCGGCGAACGGTCTCATCCTCGCCGGTGTCCACTCTGGATATGTAACCTCTGGCCACGTGTGCCTTAATAATCTCGCTATATTTACGTGTCAATTCAGTGTCGTGGGAAAGCCTCCTTGCTAATAAATTCAGACGCTTCTTAGCCAACCACCGGTTATCTGGGAGGTTTACATTGTCAAACCGCCACGGCAAGCCAATCTCATACAGACCGTCCTTCAACGTAACTGTGGACTCTACAATACGCTCAGCTCGCTGATCATCACATGAATGAACCACCTCTTCGGGAAGTCCGCTCTCGACAAATTCTAGATCGAACATACGCTGAACTAATCGTGCCAGCTCAGAACCCTTCAAGCAATGAACTTCAGCCTTGCTGTTTGCTGAGAGCGACATGGGACCTCGCAAGGTCCAGCCCAAGATGGTTTTTACAGCGTGTGGCTGACGCCTGCTTCCTGCCCGCTGATCTATTACCAAATGTGCTTCAGGCACGTCGCAACCTATTAATATCCCGACCTCACCTTCCCTCAAAGAGGTGACGGGCAGACCGGCCAAGTGGATCCACCGGTGAACGTCCTTCTCCGATATGATTTCAACCCGTTCAACGGGAAGACCCTTGACAGTAAAGGCCTTATCGACCGTGACCTTACTTCCATCATCTAAAGATTCAACTTCAAAACTCAGCTCTTGGCACTTGATAGTAGCGGTTCTATTCAATGTACGGATGCTAAGCGTTCGTTGCTAACGTTCAAAAACAATATGATAAACCAAATTGTGAAAGACAACAACAAACCTCGATATTGAATCCACCAAGTATACAAATTCTGAGATTAACAGTTCACGTAAACATGACTGAATGCAACAGTCAAATAATAGCGAATCGGTTAAGCGAAAGTGAAAACAGGGTACACACAAACAAAGGTCCGGCAAAAGAAAGTAAGGAAGAAAAACTACGCGGAAACAAGTTTAACAAGTAACAGTATCAAGATTTAATAATACATCAAGATCTGCATTCATAAGAGAAATGATTCGTTACGCGCGTAACTTGAACGGTAGTGTCAGATTATAAGTATAGCTCGTAATCGGTATAAGTAATTCCAACTCAAGGAGACGAATCAATGAGAAGGGAATGAATAGAGCAGGGAACGTGGCCACCAACACTATCAACACAACAATCATCAAACACTCACTCAAGCAGCCACTTCATCAAACGGGAAGAAGTGCCTCTCATAAGAAGTGAATGGCTATGCTCGTGCTTTCGCGTCATTATCAGGGGGATTTAGGCTGCTGCGTCCAGTGCTCTGGAGTACCGTGAATGTCTTAAGTCTAAGAATTTTTCCAGTCAGGGCCTCGGTTGACGAAAAAAGACGTTGAGAACTAGAGGATGTGATTTAGCAATGGCCGTGAGTTCCGCTGCGGAGGCTTGAGCGCGCCTGAAATCGTCACAACTGGACGTGGTTTATTTTTAGTTTCCGCTTTGACCGACGACGTGACGGCGTCTCCGGTTGCAACTTGCGGATTCAGAGAACCCGTGGAGCAGTCGAGATCTACAGTCAAAGTAATGAGATTACTGACCGTATCACATAAGTTCTTCATTTCCCGGGAAATATCGGTTCATAATATTTGCCTTTAAAGTGGCGTCTTTTCACCAGAGTTCTACATGGACTTAAAAGTTGTGCCACGCCCGACTTCCTCTTGTCTTCTGAAGACTTCATTCGCTACAATTTCACCTGTGAACTGTAGCCACAATGGAGAGTGTTTTTGCTATACTTTTTACGAAGTCTTGCTGTGGCACTCATGTTCTTCCATCTTACTGGGTTTGAGTAAGACCCTTTCCACGGACAACAGAGGAATTCTTTCACATACGGTAAACGCCACCACTGTGTTCGCACAACGTAACCACTTGTACACTTCCGTAGCTACTGTATCAACAAACGTCCCAGCGGTCACGACGTCCTTATGATTAAAAGAAGTCTCATGTTGGATATTACTTGAGGCATTTATAACGTTCCATATCGGGTCTGGCTTGTACACAATTTCGGCAAGCTGCTCGCTGTTACTGTGTAGTTTCCTTATTCCAGCCTCCAGTTTCGTTATTTCTCTAGGTTGATCTACGGATACATTGGTGATGGAAATTGAACATGACTTCATGTCGTACCTTTCGTGTGATGTGTTAAGATTGGCTGTCGAGATTGCCGTTGGAGCTGCGGCGCTGGTCTCTTCTGCAAAAGCAGGTAGGGAGCAGGTATTGACCGAACAACCTGCAGATTTTTACACCTTTCATCACCGTCATCATGCTCATTTCGTGCAAGGATGATGGCTTGGCGACTGACAATTTCTAAGGACTGGCTGACTTAGTAGAATTTACTGATATATTCCACTTTTATCAGCAGATTATTTTTTGAAAGTCTCAAACAAATTAAACATTTTAGAATGCAGCAAATAGTAGGCTAATTTAAGCGATTAGGTGGCGAAAACGAGATATGCACTAGCACGCAATAATATCTGGCCTTTTCTCGAACCACGCTACTGTTGTCTTTAGCTGTATCACGCGCGACAACGTAGACACATCTCAGGTATTACTCTCCCGCCCTAGTACTCACTCAACCGCACCACCAACCTCTAAAGCCATCACTGTGTCTATCCTCCTTTTACCTGGATTTTCAGTCTCCGCTGGTCAAAGTAAGAGAAAAGAAAATTCTTCCTGTCTGTCTATTAGATAGGCGGATACATCATCATCACACCTATCTTCTCATCAATTTTCATTCCATCGAACTAGGCGTTCCTGCATGTCTGATGATGTTCCATATGGTTTTCGTTGACAACATTCACATCACTCATCCTCGTTTATCAGACGATCACAGAGCATTTATTCCTCGTAGTTGTTCTGGAATGAAATTAGTAGTTTCACTAGTTTCAATGATTAAATCTATTTTGTTATAGTACGGCAATGACTCCGTGTCCCGCTCGAACTGAGTAAAGGTAACCATGTGATGAAAAGCAATATTTGTGGACAGATAACTGCCGTTCTGTCTGTTGGTCTGACAGCCTGATGGCGTCACACAAATCCCTCACTTCGAATTTCGCCTTGCCGTACCGCGAACATAATAACAAGCCTGATCTCTTTCCAGCAGCCAAAACGCAACTTTCTAATGCCGGTTCTTCCATCACAATGGTTACTTTGAATAGTACAGTGGTCATCTTGATTATACGTGATCACCTTCTGTGATTCGATTCAACTGATTGACGTGAATTGTTTGAATTCTGTTTTGTTTCCTTCATTTTAATCACTGGCAGACTAGTAAGGCACGTCTGCCTTCAGTTAAGCCATTTAGCCAATCACACTTTACCAATACAACTCAAGTCGTTGTTATATGAGTGGAAGCATCCATCAAGCCCAAGCAGTTTCTGTTAGTCCCGGACGTCTAGTGGTTGTTCGAGCAACGCTTAGTCTCCTCGCAACGTCTATCGATATGCTGGGTCCACAATAGTTGCACATGTAAGTAACGAGCGTCTATAAATTTTGAGCTTGTCGAGCAACCGATTCGGATCCAAACAGGAAGACGGTCGTATTGGCGAGTTTCTTATTAACAAGGTGCTAACGTTAAAAAACAATATGATAAACCAAACAGTCGGAGACAACAACAAACCTCGATATTGAACCCTACAATTAAACGGTAGCAAGATTTAATAATACAGCAAGATAAACATTAATGGGAGAAATGGTTTGTCACGCGCGTAACTTGAGTGGTAGTTTTGTAACGTGCAGCCGAAACCAGCGAGCGCGCACGAATTGAATTTGAGCTGTGTAACGGGGCGTGCTGCTGTGTTGTCGGTGCTGTTTTAGCTTACGTTCGTGTAAGTCGTGTGTTTGGCTTACTGGGACTTTGGCTCATGTTTGTTCGTATTGTTCCTCTTTTCAGAACTGTTTTTCGAACCCCTAATTCGAAAGAGCGCTGTTCCCCGGTGCCTCCATATTGCTCCAGATTCGGGCCACAGGTGCTTTGGACAGTCTGAGCGGAAGCGGTTGACCTGCATGTTACAGTGTCAGATTGTATGAAAGGCTCGTAATCGGTAGAAAGAACTCCAACGTAATGAGACAAATCAATGAGAAGGGAATAATTAGGACAGGGACCGTGTCCACCAACGTTCTATTAACACATAACAATCTCCAAGCACTCACGCAAGAAGCTACCTTAACAGTCTCTGCGTTCAAGTTTATACTGTCGAACTGCAAAGCAATCATTTTGCTCCGTTAGATGATGAAATTCTCGGAACCTAAATGCCAAGCTCAGCGAGCTGTAGATTAACTAACTGGAGGTCGACACTACTCCCAGTGAAATAATGGATAGAGAAACACAAAAAGCACGTGTGGTAACGAAATAATTCGATAATTGGAGATAGTATCTGTTTCAGTGATGGTCAAGCTGCCATTTCTGATTACCATTTGTATGATACTCTAACTGCATACACGGTAAATGTTTCATACACTGTGGCGCATGCAGTTACTCTATCAATAACACCAGAACGATAAGGGGCCTAGAATAACGGGACAACCGGTATTTATTGAGGAAACGGTATATTTTATAGAGAAACAACCGTGTTCTTATTACTCATCTTAATTCGACAACGGCCAGATTAGGCTCTGACTGGCCTTTCTTCACTGAGTTCCACGGTTTTGAGTTAAGCAGTTTGGTCGTTCTAAGTTAGCATGCATTCAGACAAATTGTTCTGACCACCACCTGAATGTAACAGCTGTTCACTGTTTCCAGTTGGTTGGTGTTGATCGACCACAGTTCAGTTTGCCGTAGTTTGTGCACGAGTTCGGATTGACTGAGAGATCTCCACACAAAAACCTCTCCCATTCAACCTTATTAAATTTGCGAGTTGTCGGACGCACAATACAGTAGTCGAAACATAGATACTCGAGTAGGTGCGTTAACAAAGTAAGTCAGGAGTCCTGCAGTAAAGCACTCACTTTTCCGTCGCCACAAAAGACTCAGGTCGAGAAACGCCACGCTGTCTTAGAAGCACAACTATACGCCGCCTTCCACAGAACGGCCCCATCACTGATGTAGCCCGTCAAGTGAAAGGGAACTGTGCAATTAATATCTCTGATTTCAAGGTGAACCACCACTCATGGTAGTTGCTGCAAAATGTCGGTGAAGGTTTAGCTACCTAAATTCCGTAACGTATTCTGCATTATTCTGCGGGAAACTTCATTCGGTTGAAAACCCATCCTTGGTAGTTGTGCATGGCGGACATTTCATACCGTGCGACACAGCTTACAAATATTCTTCGTAAACAGAATGCACCTAGATTTGTATCCCACCTTAATCCCGAGTTCACCTAGACGGCTCTGATATATCTTCCAGTATATAATATCCAAAGACTTTTTACCTTAGATAGTACTTGTTTCCGCAGCATTCTTACACAGTGTTCAGGCTTGGGTGTAGTGCTCCTGTGACACAGTGCTAAAGTTTATGCACACAGATTCTGCTTCTCCTCTCATGGCATCATTGCTTGACGACACTACACGGGTTTTGTTTTCAATTTTCAGCTAAGTTTTATTACTGTCACTACAGCTCTGATCTCGCTTCAACGGCTTACGCACAACCTAACGACAAACTCGTTCCACTAGCACCGGATCACACGTAAACACATGCTGTGAAATCAAAATCCCGATTATTGTAACTTTACTGTTCTCAGCAACATTCCTCATTGTGTCTTCTCACCTTACTTTACTGTTAGTTAGGAGCACATGCACCTGACGATACTAGTCAATCGCACCTAATTGGCTATCGCAGGACCAGTTGGACCAGAGTGACTGTCAAAAAGTTCTTCAATGAAACCGTTCTTCTCCCACTTGGATTTGGTACAAATATACGTCGTGTTCCATTCCACCGCTGCTTGTGTAGTTCTTGTACAGTGAGACTATTAAAAATTTGTCAAGTACATCTTTTGGAATTAGTAAATTTCCGTTTGTTGTCTTCTACCAAATTCGGCAACTTTTAAGGGTGTCGCAGTTAATACGCGAACATTAGATAACTGACGACGATTGTTCTCCACGGAAACATCCCAGTGACCATATACACACAGTAGTCAAAATTGGTTCTACGGTGTGTGTGCCCTAATTGTGACAGTTTAGCCCAAGTCAACTGAGTTCACGATACGTGTAACCTTTCATTTTAGTCAACTCGGCAACCGTCAAAATAGTTTGATATATTTTGTTCACCATCACCAGAAGTGATCATTACAGGCTTGAGTGAGGCCCATGGTTCCTGAGTCCAAAGAAAAACATTGTGATATAAGAGTACATCAGACATCGGCATTGCCGCTCAGGACGTTTGAACGCTCGTTCGCACGCCTAGCACTCAGAGGAAAAAGAAGTATCTTACGACTAGTCCGAAGACTAATTCTGTGATCTCACTTTCCGTGAACCACCATGTGGTTGACGGAACAATTGGTGTGTAAACTCTGAGAACGAGCTGAGGAAAAGTTTAACTGTCTAAGATTTGCCTATGCACTGTGGTCACTTAGCGATGAAATCAGAACGCGCTTCTTGAATGTGTTAGACCAAGATAATGACGTAAGTCAAGTGATAGTCGATGGGAATCGTCAAAAAGCGAACAACTTGGATCAGAACGTCGCCAAATTAGAACCAATTGTATTCTGTAATCAAAAGATTGTCCTACTCAAAACTCCTGAAATGTAAACACCGTGGTCGGAAGCGTGTTCACACTGTTGTGGTCTACATTTTGTTCACCCGCCGAACAGAGCAACCGCAAAGGGCGTACACAGCGTTGTTGCTCTGGTTGCCAATTGAGTGCACGAAACCGTCCTTGGCGGGACATTTTGGACGGCAGCATACCACGTAGCTACGCCACACCTTAAATGTCAACCTAGCAAAGGACACAGTCGACACATCAAGACCTCCTCATTGTAGACTTCACAGGCTTTCCCAGAGGCATTCATGAGGCCGTCGAAAAGTCACTGGTAAATCTACCAATCATATGTCGGAAAATGACTTTGCCATAACTCACCGAGGCCTCCAGCTGTGAGACCATGTTAGCTGAAAGCCCACTGAAAGCTACGCGGTGCAATTTGAAGGATTGAACAAAGTAGACCACTACTGGACAAAGACTTTGATCTTCTAGACATAACATCCAGTCGTTTATACCCTCAACTACGAGGCCAAATCATACAAATACGCTTAGAATCTAACTAAGTGTTCAACACGCTCATGAACATTACCCAAACTTGTACTCCGGCACACGTGTTGACTCTGTCGTTGCCCAAAATGAAGCTCCCCACTTGGAAAAGTGGGTTGAGCTGCATCAGGAGAAAAATAGCGGAGCATCAAGTCAATACGTTTATTATTAAATAACACAACGAAAGTACAGAATGAAAGCACTCGTGCACATAATGGACCAACACTGACTGTGACGGACCGCCGTATGTTTTCCTTATATGTTTAATTTCACATCTGACCCCTGTTTTCCGCTTTACAATCTCCTGCTCTGTAGTACACAAGAGAAATTTGTCAGGTCATAAATCGTGCGTATTTACGTTTCAGGCTGCCATGTTCGATAGGATTTCCAACCGGTGACGTGGCAAAATCAAGCTCTCAAGGAATCAAGGTGCTACATGGTCAGACATATCCCAAGTACATCATGCTAGGTGACGATCAGTTTGGAAATAAACTTTATCGACCAACATGAGGATAGTACGAGCAAAACCTAGAACTATCCAACGAGTATTTTCAGTATTATCCTATTCAGGCTCACCGGACATTTTCAGTGTTTAGAGATTTACCCGGTCTCTGACCAGAGTGGTCAATAAATAACTCTGTGGGAAGTGATCTAGAGTAGCACTGGATTGTCCTTTCTGCACACCATGAGCAACAGAGGAAGGGAGAAGTAGCACCTTGCCTAGAAATTTCGTGAAGCGTGACAGTTTTAATCACTCTGTAAACGTGGAACTCCTAAGCTAATCGCCATCACCGAAGATTTGTTCTCCAGTAACAGCGAGGTTGGATGTGGTATGGTGAACCTAACAACTTCGGTATTTTTACAAGTACTACAAAATAGCGAATTTGACTCAACGTTATACTGGGATGAATCACTGGAACAGACGAATCACGAATTAATTTCAGTCATATTGACAGAAGGTCCTGTTTATAAAGAACGTGCGGTCAATCATCTACAGTGCAATGCACACACGCACTTGTTTTAAAGTATGTTCATGATCAAGTGATCCGATAGTGTGGATGCTCAGCCATTTTGCACGATTGGCTGAATATCTAGTCTGAATTAACATTGGGAGTAGTCTCTACACCCGAACACTCAAGATGGTTGAACCTGTTTTCTGATCAGTGTGTAAGTAATGAGGTTAGACTGTCTTACACTGAAATGTGATTTCATTTCATCACATGTTCTAAATAGCTTGTCGTCTTATCAACTCACAGTCCATTCAGGCTGGTTCTGCGAAAATTCTTCGGTTTGGCAAGATCTGAGGTTGTTGAGAAATTAGGTGAGAACTCACACTGCTGAGATGGTCATATCAAGCTGACAAAATCAGCCGCTAGTCGGTTTTCCGATGGCTGATTTGTTTGTATGCGTACAAAACTGGCATGATCGACCGAGTTGTCCGCGAATTGAGTGAAGTTAATTAGGAGGGTCAATCAAGGTCATGAATGAGCAGCGTTATTGATGGCGCTTCAATTCCACTTATTGCTCATTCTGTGATTGCAAGATGAATGCGGCGTGCTGTTGAATGTTTGAGCAGGGACGTAGCTATTTCTGTCGTGAGGTCCACTTCCCTTCTGTTTTCAGTCCTTCTAGACCAAAGTTCGCTTCCTTCTTCATGGCTGCATGACAGATAAACGTCAGCAAGAACAACTGGCAGTGGTGATGGTGTTGACGAGGCTGATGAGGATGGGGATGATAATAAGCTACTGGTTAGTGCTCTCGCGACGCAGAATTGGTGGCTGGAAACTTCATATGAGACAGTGGTTAATGTATTGTCGTGTTTGACTATGATGTTGGTGGGCGCAGAAAAGGCGGAAGGGCAGGAATGTGAAATGGCATCTACCGTCGAGCGGTCAAGACACTTCGGCTTTCCGCAAAGTAATACTTTAAGGCACGTTTTTGTACACTCACTCGGAAAACGGCATACTGGTTTATGCGGTTTAGCTATTGTGCGCTGTGGCTAGAGTTGCATACACTTGCTACGAAAAATAAAACGTCAGAAGAGATAACGATAGATAAGTTTCACATTCAAACATTGTTGCCGTGTAAATTTTACTTCGTCTGAGAACACCGTTTAGCCGGAATCTGCTGATGGTGATACTGTGGACAATCGGCTGTATTTTGCTGTTCCTCAATAGTGAGCTGTAAATTCACACACATAAAATCGTCGAGTAATGTGCCACAAAGTTGTTCGCGTGCAATGATTCGGTTTCTTGATTTTTCATCAAATGCTGTCTATTTACACAGACGGAAAGAATCAGTGGATTTCTCGGTGAATCTTACTTGTTAATCCACAGATGAGCTCAGGATACATCTGATCGCAAAATCAAGGGTAACGGTCTAACAAATGATTGCTCCGTGAAGCGATTTAATGAATGTACAAGTGATACGTAATACAACACTAGTCCAGAAACTGTCAGCGTGATAAGAGTTAAGTTCCAAACTTCACGATCTTTCATGTGCTCATCAGACAACTGATTAAGATTGTGAGAGCTTTGCATTCAAACTAATCACATGCTGGCCACTGATAAATGATATTCGGATATAGCACTGACTAGAAGAAACAGGGGAGAATCCAGACACAGCAGTTAGTTAACATACAACATGATTTTGTGTCTTCAGACATGCAACCCAACAAGATAGATTGCATTCATGCTTGGAATCACCATACAAAACTAACTCGACACAGAGCCGAACACAACACCGTTGAACTACCAGCTGGGTTTCACGTTAGACAGACAATCTATTGTATACGGCTCTGTTTATAAGGATTGGAATACACCAGGTATTGACCTAAATCGTTATATTGCTTAGTTTTACGCGGATCACTGAATGATCCGTTCAAAGTGCTAGTTGTGAGTGCCAATGTTAAAAATGATCATGTTTCTCGTTTTCAATTGGCAAGTATAGTTGGTTGTTCATTGGCAACCAGCGAATGAATGAGTTGGAAAATATATATTGTCCCCACTATACGGGTAGGTGGTTCTCTCATAGATATGCGAAAATTGATTGACCGATATGCGACGTAAGTCTCAAACTGACCTAATCCTTGGTATTTAGTTTGTCTCTTAGCTATTTCGATGAGCTCGTACTACTCTGTAAAAGACTACATTCAGCTCACAAAAATGATTACACAATCTCGTACGGTCTCAGCTATGGTGCTAGCAAAAACAGTAGCTTACGTTCCACGTGCTCGAAAAATTCCAAGCCAAGTTTCCCGTTCGGCCAAACTTGAGACATTGCGGCTGGTCATCTGTTCGTTAATATTCTGTCTTCATAAGATTGCCCTTCCTAGGTATCACGCTGGGAAGCAGGCTGACACTATGTGAAGAGTGCTACATCGGCCCACTTGTTGAGCAAGAATATGGACACATTTTTTTTCAAAAGCCTCAATGATTCGCACTTATACATCAGTCAAGCTGATTGTGCTGCATCAAACAGCTCGCATCTGACCAACACCAAGAAAAGGATCTGGTGCCGACACTCACCATAACACACACCATTTACCAATTTGACTTCACCTGCGGTTTGCACTATGTTGTTTGTACAGTGAGAGCACTGCATATGCCCGATACTTATGATCAAAATTGGTACTACGAATAGCGCAATTACCAAGCATTTACAAGCATCTTACCACCAAGTAGGTCCCATCGAAATTTCACCTGTAGTCGTCCATAAGTTCATTTCGGGTGTGTAACTAGAGAGCAAACGAAGTGAAACGCAAGCAGTCACGTTACATGATGATAGTTACATCTTTCACATTTACTCGAGGACAACATTGTTCTCAGTATTTCGTCTTCCGAAAAATACCTCTCCTGGGTATCACACAGGGAAGCGACAGAAACTTCAAGCAGGTAAACGAAAAATGTCCATCAAGTAGCAAGAGCGTTTGCAACACAGGAGATTCATCTGACTACAAAACGTTTATTGATACCAGAACCATGAAAGTCAATCACGCGTAAGTTTGCTTACTCTGTAGACACTCCGGGAATGTGACCGTCTACTGCAGTGAAAATCGGTTCACGGGCAGTGTGTACAAACTAACTGGTAGGTATCTTGGTTGTTAGCCGTTGTACTAAATTTTTAATGTGCTTGGAAATTAATGTCGTTGCAGGTAGTTGTGAAGCGTAAGGATATTTCCGAACAGAAAACAGAGGGTTCTGGAAAAATGTTGCATTTTGGCATGTCAGTCA
>QNGE01007209.1:0-24662 GCA_008508345.1 Paragonimus westermani | reverse complement strand
GGATGAAAAATGTCTAATTTCGGTACTTGGGAGTTTACAGGGGCAGAAATAATGTGGCCTAAAATTTCTATGCTACCTCTCCCTAATTCGCACTTGTCTGAGTTGACAGTTATTCCGTGCTGGGCTAACCTATCGGATAGAGAATGAAGGTGTTGCAGATGTTCTTCGGAAGAACTAGTCGCTACTATATCATCTAAGTAGGGGTAGACGAAATCCAAGCCTCGGCATAGTTCGTGGATGAAGCGCTGGAATGTTTGTGCAACGTTGCTAAGACCAGATGGCATTTGAAGAACTGCGAATAGGCCAAAAGTCGTGATAACAGCCGTTTTGGAGATATCCGTCTCCTTTTCAGGAATCCGGTTATAAACAAGAACCAGATCAATTTTGCTGGAGACACTCTTGCCAGAAAGGCGAGCTGTCTGGTCCTGTACGTGTGGGATAGGATATCTGTCGGGAACTGTGGCGTTGTTGGCACCATGATAATTGCCACAAAAACACCATTCACTCGACTTTTTGGGGACCATGTGCTGTATCTGAATCCGATCCTCATCCACTACATGCCTTACGGACAATAACAACGGTAGTGAGAACACGTGACTCAGTAGAACTGCATCGTGTATTGACACATTTACATGCAATCGGGTCATTTTAAAGTGCATGGACGAGTGAGCCGTTGGTCGCTGAAGCCGCGACTAATCAGAACAGTATTAGAGCCTTGGCACGAGTGTGCGGCACACAGGCGGCCTTGACGCGTATACAACACCATGTGAAGTGGAGAAGCCCATGGACTCTTAGAAGGGCGGATTTTCCTTAGTTTGGGCATGTGTTCGAAATCCGCATAGATGGTTCAAGTTTGTCCGGGACTGTACATCTTGGTATGCACGATATTGGTGGAACTTTGGTCCTAATGTGGTGAGTGCAAGGAAGTCCGAAAGTAAGGACGCATAGAATTGAGGGTTTCAGGTTGAAAGTTAAGTGGACTGATGGCCTCTGCGTACGCCTGGGTGCCGTTGACGCTATTTTCTTGTGGAACTCAACCAGATTCTGTCTTCGCGTATCGACCACGAGGTTGAAATGCTGAAGAAAATCGACCCCTAAAATAGCCAACAGTATGGCTTCAACTGAGAAAACCCAGCGGAATGTTCGTCAGGGTCCGAGGTTGAGCGTGAGTGAGCGTTGATCGTAGGTGGAAATAGGCGTGCCGTTAGCGACACAGAGCCTTGGTGGAGAAGAGGGAGTCGCCTTGCCGTGTCTTGAAAGAACCAGGCTGACCTCTGCTCCAGTACTGACCAGGAACGTGGTCCTGGAACCTAAATCCTTTACTTGAAAAAGGCAACTGTTGAGAAGCTGAAAAGTCATGACGCTTAGGAACCTCTGCCATGCGGCTTGTCCCCGCTGTAAAGGAAACAGGGGAACCGGCAAAAACGGTTCTTTATCTCGCCTGCGTTTTGTGCTGCTTCCAACGAGAACGGGAGCTTGTCGCCAGAAGGATAAGCTGTGTTTTAACCGGGATATGCTGAATCCATAACTCTTTGGAGAGTGTCTCATCCATGGATGGGCTGCCTTTTAATCGTTTCATCTGGGGTATCAAATCGGAAGGTCGCTCATCTCTCAGCTGCAGGCCCCTAGAGAGCTGTTGTAACCGTGAGCTGTCAGACGGTGTGATCTGTTTGATAACAGCTTCCTTAAGGGTTTCGCACATATGTTCGGTGAGTAAATTCAACGGGAGGTCACGCGCTCGCATGGTAAAACCTTCAGGAAGCCTAGTCAAAGTATATGCGCACATATACGAAAGAATAATGGGTGAACTTAATGTAAAATAAAATCCCAGAACCGAAAACGGTTGACCGGGTTTGGTTGATTTCGGGTTCATTAATATGATACGCCTTCCCGAGAGAAAAACTGCTGAAAGAAAAATGATTATTAATCGGACTCCTCGAAATGTAGAGAACTGGAACCTCCCTACCTTCATGACCCTGCCTGTTCTCCACAGTAATTAAACCGGAAAACCAAATGATGGACAGCAGCGTTTACTGTAAGTCGGCTGAGAAAATGAGCCGTAAGCGAAGCACGACAAAAAGCAGAGACCAAACAACCAGCTGGAGAACGACCGGAAGTTCCTATTTTGACCTCGAGCAGTCGGACGAGCGAGAGAGTGCCGACATGCAACCAGACAATATTACTAATACCAAAAGTGCAAACAAATAGCAAGGTGGTTGAAAAACATGGTAAACCAAGAGTGCCCCGGAAAGGGGCCGTTAGCCGAGATTGTATTACTTTAACAACGTTCGCACAGAGTTCAACAGCCATGGACGTCTTCGCATGAGTGTTCTCATCAAACTCGTTCTTTGGCGGACCATACCAATTTGTTTAACTTGGGGTGGCTCAGCTCACATGGTAGATATTTTAATACTCCTGAAAAGAACACTCATGGTATTGTGTACTTTTCCGTGTAGTCTGGACCGTGTCAGGGGAACACGACTACACGGTAGTAGCCGATATACAACGTATCAAAAGCTCATTACCTTGTAGTGGCCTAATCAAATAAATGGTAAGAAATGACCAAACTATGGCAACACTAATAGAAGCTGCAACAGTATCAAATATATACGAGAGATATACGCACAAGTGAAAGAAAGATGTGTCCAGAAAATGGGAATGACTCACTGACAAGTCAAAACCCATGGAATTGGATAGGCCACCGCCTGAGAAAAGACAGCGCCAAAGGGTAGGTCTGGACGATGACTGATAGATATTTCTACCCACGATGTGGAACGACGAACGTTCTGTGGCGAACTCTTGTAATGGATTAACTTTTGCTGGTATTTTGTTGTGAAATTTGACACTTCCGATAAGGGAATGTTTGTTTATCTGAATGGTGTGTCCTATTTCCGCTCATTGGAATTTCCTCACTTTCCCGTTCCGTGCGCTACACGCAGGACGTCTTCTGACTGTGCCGTTGTTTTCTTCTCGGTTGTGGCAATAAACACTGTTCGCTGTTTTCTGAATTATTGTTGTTCGGATAACTCACTGTAGCTGGAGAGAAACTGTGTGGGAGAGTCCCCCACAGTTCGGCGTCGATAGGTCAACAGACACGAGGAGCCGAAAAATGTTTCACGGTGCATCTACTTCACCAGCCCGAACATTCACGCAAACGAAGAAGACAGAGACGGCACGTGGTAACACTCGTTTTGTTGCTGAAGACAGCCAAATTCAAAAAATGATTGTGATGCTTTCAAACAAGTGTGTAGGTAGATTTAACAAAACGGTATGTAAAATATATAAGAAAATGAGTTGCAAAATATAATTATGAGCTGTGTACAGTACAACTTCAAATTCCATGTATGTTTGTTTGTCGCAATTGTTAAGTAGCTTCTTGTAGATCACCTCTGTTTCGGTACCCCTCACTTGAATCAGTTCAACTCATCCATACTTCTCATTACAGAAGTCACTACTGTTGCGTGTTTTGCAAGATGGATAGTTTCCAGTTTTACGGACCAGACTTCTGGAAATGGCATGAACAATCGCGTACGGCTTGCACGGGTGAGTGCCACGGATAAAACCGTGCCCTATCGATACACCGTGTTGTCCGGCCATCTGTCCCTCTTAACCCCTGGAAGTTTGAAGCGAGAGGGTGGAGTAATGATCGAATTGTAAAACTTCTTCCCACTAATTGGCTTGTATTGTTCTAAAAAATGACCAGCGCCAACACTTCTCTTTCAGTGGCACAGTAGTTTCATTGTTGTCTGCCAGAGCAACGAGCACCACGAAAGACAACAGTTACCTCACCACCTAGCCAAACACGCAAAAGTGTTGCTGCAGCTGCACACCACTTGCGTAACTGTTCAGAACAGATCTTCCCGATGGTGATCACGTGTCCAGAAAAACCAGGTCAAGAAATGCTCACGGATATTTACAAAAGAATCTTTAGGCTCCTTCTCACTGCTGGCCACAAAAAGGGACTATTTGTTCCGAGCAAAAATGGAGAGTTACGCTAAAGCGCGACAAGCTAATGTAGTGGACAAGTGGGTATGCGCTCAACCCTCGTCCACTAACAAGTTGAAACGCCTTTCCTGAAGACCAATCGAAACATAGTCCATCAGACATCGAACTAAAAGAACGCGTCAGGGTTCGGAAACCAACCGTATATTTCCAGCACAGTTAGGAAATATGATAAGCAGTTAGTTCTAGCCTAATATGGGACCAACGGCAACAACCAAAAGAAGACGGGCCCCAGCTCACTCGGCGACACTCAACAGCGCGCCAAGTGAGAAGTGCGTGGAAACCTCGAGTGCGTTAAGCAACGCTCGAAAAGGTCCAGGTCAAACGACCTTGAATGGTGGAGGAATAGATGGGTTGTTAGAAGGTGAGCAAACATTCACTGTGTGCAACTAGGTGCACGACTGTGGAAAGTGGCACTGAGTTCATGTCAGGCGTCCTATAGCAGGCGTACGCAGAATCATGCATACAGAACAGACAGGTAATAAAGCACGGTTGTAGCAGGGATCCTTAGAAAAGCCACACGATCGCTGGCCACTACACTAGCAAAAAGCCCTCTATACTACGGTATCACACGATGGAAGCCGAGAAGTTCGTCGATGCTTTTGAGATGTGGCTAGGATTGCACTTTTTCAATCTCACTGGAGTTTATTATGCCGTCTCCTGCTGAAATTTTGTGGGTCAGACCTACCAATTCTCGTGGCAAGCTGGTGATTTTTTGGGCAGGGGGAATTTTCCGACCCACTAGGAGCAGGCTTTTAAAAACCCTCATCACTTAATAGGGTTATTCACTCACTGACCTTTAATGGATAGTAAAATCATTCTGGAAGATCAGACACTTATGAGTGAGGTCTAGCAGAAGTTTTGCGTCGGCCGTTGGAAATGTGACTAGGTAGCTTGCCGAATCACAGGACATCGTCCGAAACTAGTGTTGGCCAGTGGGGTTAGTAGAGTGTTTGAACTTGTTCAACAGAATACTACACAGTCAGTACTCGCGATCGAAAACCGATCGAAAATGAAAAGCAAAGACTCAACACGTTGATCCCCGTGTACGGGTGTCAACCCTGATAAAAAGGGTGTACAGAGGAAAACGTCAAACCAGCGATACACGAAGCAAGTTTTGGTTCCAGCCCAGTGACGGATATTTAAAAGCGAATAACTGGACTAAAACGAAAGCAGGTGAAAAACCAAAATAACCAAAAATGTACAAGTGGATGTGACTATCAAAAAGGTTATTTGTTATAGTCGTTACATAGCTCTCCCCGAGAAGGTTAGTAAGTATTCCGTAGGCCTTTGTTATTCAAGAGGGAGGAAAAATTATACATAATGTCTTTTTGGCTGATCACAGTCACAGGGTGATACACGCGAATAGTAATGACACGAGAATTTCAAATTTCGGGGGGGGGGCGATCGAAAACGGTTGTTGCGCCGGTATGATTCTTTCATTTATGTTATTTAGTCTTCGGTGCGTTTCTTGTCTATCGCGATGGACTGCCCAACCCTGAAAACTCTTGGGAAAAGACGTGAGTACGTTTGTCCATTGTTGTACGATGGGTAAATGGAAGCTGCCTCTCCAGGCATCACGTTCGGATCGTCTAGAAGAGAAAAATATAGTGAAGTACCTGCAGGACAGGCGGGAAAGGGCAACTCAGCATGTCAACGTATCCGGTCGACCGGATAATTTCATAGCCAACGGTTTCATAGGCACTGCAACTTTGAGTGCTGCTGCCCTTGTTTTCCCCTTCTTTTTGTGACCCTTGTCGGAACTGATCCAACAAAATACAACCCTGTCAGTTAGCGCTATCGACAATCGATCGACAGTGAAAAGCCAAGTCTCAGCGCGTTGACTTCGTATATTATTACCGACCCTGGAAAATAGAGAGTACAGAGAGGCGCGTCAAGCTAGCGAGGCACGGAGCGAGTTGTGTGTTAGCCCCGGGACGGATGTTACAAATTGTGTAGCTTGACTAAAACAAAAGTAGGTACAAAATCAAAATCACAGAAAATGTACAAATGAATGCGACTATCAAAATATCATTTATTATAGTCGCTACACCCTGTCTAAAGTTGACAGTCTCCAGAAAGAAAAAAGACTAGCAAACGGATAAATCTGGTCCAGAACAACGCCATTTTGAGTGTGGTAACACATCAGATAACTGTAAAAGCATAGGAGTTAAAATGAACCGTTCATCAGTTTTTTCTAAATGTCAAAATACCCAAAAACTCAAAAATGAATGGGTAAATAGACAGTTAACATCCAAATGGGGAATTTTCTGCTTATTTTTGTAAAAAGTATCGCCAAGTCTAGACACAATAACTCAGAAGAGCAGATGGACGAAAACAGTGAGTACGAATGTTCTAATGTTACGTTGAAAGAAGTCATCTCTAAAAATAAGAAACGTTAACATAGCCGCAGGACATACAGGCTTGCGCAGCTTCCTATCAAGACGACCATACCTAGAGGTAGAGGGTTGGGGTTGCGTGGGTATCGACAACCGCAGGGGGTTATGGGGACGGAACGCTTTCCACTTCCACCGGAGGTTTCAGGCGAGGAACGCCACCTATTGGTTGCCGATGGTTCTTTCATAAATGTTGGTTTCAGCCTGTCGACAGAAACTGCCTAAGGTTTACCATTCCGGCTAACAGTAAGGGTTTCCGTGCATCTTGTGAGGGCACGATAGGAGCCGGTGTATGGAGGTTGTAATGTTTGACACAAGTCATCCGTACGTAAAAAGACGTGAGTACAAGATGATAAATTAGGTGGCAATTGCACGGCTGATAATTGTTCTCTAGGCTTCACCGGGCGCAGCTGTCGCATGTGTTGCGCCAAGCTAGCTATGTAGCTGTCGTAATCATACGGTGCTGAAGGTTCAGGTGAGATGAGTTCACCTGGTAACCTAAGCGTGCAATCAAAAATTAGTTGGGCTGCAGTAGCGTTTAAGTCCCCTTCCATCGTGTTTTGCAGTCATGAAAGAACTAACGGGAGTGTCTGTTTCCAAGAAGGATTACCATGCGAACTAAGAGCGGCTTTTAGCTGTCGATGGAAACGCTCAAGCATCTCATTTGTTGCCGGAAGTTAAACTGTAGTGCGAATGTGTTTGCTTCCCAACGTATTTGAAAGGGCCGCAAAATGTCCTTCAAAATGTGATTCGCGATCTGTGGTCACCATTTCTGGATAACCGAACTGTGCCATCTAACGTTCCAGCAAGGCACTGATTACTATTTCTGATGACATGTTGGGTAGCGGTATGGCCGCACGTCATCTCGTGAAGCGGTCATCACACGTCAGCTGATAAATAGAATCATTTTAGGGTGGTAAGGGACCTACTAGATTGGCGTGCAAGTGGTGAAAACGTGCTTCTGGTAAATGAGGACTACCATGGGGACTCTTTGTATGACGGTGAACTTGATGCTTTCATTCATGCTTAAGTGCTACACTATCGCATAAATCGGTTATGGCAGAGTTACTTGCGGAGCCACTATGGTAGGTAGATAGTTCTGTGAGCTACAAATGCTGCCAGAGCTGTGTACAATCTCAACGGGATATCACAGCTATCTGAACAATGAAACCATTTACAACAAAACAGCAGTGTTGCCTCAGGAGATGAAGGTGCTTATACAGTCAACGGAGTTGAAAGTGACATGTTGTGCACGTTTACGATGAGACATTATGATTATCATTGATCTTCAGTGAGAACATATTTGCGACCAAAAGAGAGATAAGACAAAGAAGAAAAGGAAGACAATTTCGTTGAAAACTGAAATGGTCATCTAAACTGCTGGAAGTTCGGCGACGAAAAGTCTGGGCGTCTTATAGATCTTTCTTAAAACATCAAGCAAAAGTGTAACCGATAGAAGGATCAGAATGAAAGGAAATGTGGAATGTCAACATATTTGATTCATAAACCCTGCTTGGAAGTATGCCAAAAAGCTACCATTGACTTGATAACTGTCCCATTGCGCACACATCAAGTTGCAAATTATGCGCACCGGCTCTCTGTTCAAAATTCGAACCGCCCGTGCTTTCCGGAATTCCATCTCCTAACGCGTAGAAAAGAAATGAGCCCGAAGCTGCAGCGTTCATTTTGTTTCCAGACGGCTGTGGGCTCGTCAAGTTACACTTAAAATATTCGCAACGTCTATCGACAATTTAGGTCTTCAGTAGTGACGTTCGTAATACAATGAGTGTGTTATAACTAGTCAGCTCGCTGAGCAGCGGATTTCAATTCAAAGCGAACGTTTGCGAAGGCAAGTTTTATATGGTGCCAGGACACAAGCAAACCAGGAGGAAGAAAAGAGTAAACACATCAACATTAGGCCTACCAAAGTCGTAAACTCTCGAACTAACGGTTCACGCAAACTGTCAACTACAAGGCACATAACGGCGGTGAGACAAAGCGTAACTGAGTACGAGGGTACAGGAACTGAAAACAGATTGAACACACGGGAACAAGGCCCATCAAGTAAACGGCCTTAAGTCCTAGTAATATGTCGAAGTACCCTTCATCGAAAGAACAATTAATCGTGCACATGTCGACTGGCTGACTTATTCATTAAGGGAACATTCGGGATTACTACCGAGGGGATTTCCAATGTAATAGTAATGGTTAGCGCACAGGGAATTGGTGGAGCCAAGGGGCATGGTCATTGGATCTATGATACACACGTCTCGTCGTCAAGCTCCCAACACATGCGGCTACGTCAAACGTCATACATAACATGCTAACTTCTAAGCAAAGTGAGCAGTGGAAATTGATATGTAACGAGAGGAAATAGCATGGTTGAGAAGAGCACGCCAAGCCTTGCATACAGTGAATGAGCAACAACTAAGTTTGCACACGACTTTGCTACGCTGGATTTCAAAAGTGATGACGTGACGACAGGGATGATAACGGTGAATAGGAGAATTCACGCTTGGGGAAGCGGCTATCAGGTCACATCTTAGTCGGCAGTACACTGAGGAGCACATTTTCAATCATCAGGTTTCCTTCATCTGGGTTGGTTTTTAAACCTCAATTTCATGACATTACGTAGCATCCGAGAGCAACTTCTCGTCTTGAGGAGGGGATGGCTAGATAGCAGCTCTATCCCCAGGATGTCATCAGATAAAAATGGTGTTAACAAACCCGAAACAAGTATCCAACTGGCTAGGACACTTAGATTGTGCTAATGCGAGGCTAGCCTCCTCCGGGTTCGCTTCGACTTCCATGGAGTTCGAACCAGTTTTTAAACTGAAAGATCCTAAGATTTTCACGACAAAACCTGTCTGAAATGGGCAGTTCCCGAGATAGCACATGACATCCTGTGAGTTGCTCGTAGGTGCAACTTTGTATTTGTCAGCATTAAATGCCGACCGGTTTGCTTGAGATCAACTGAACGGAAATTTTTTCTGGATTTTATAGGATAGAAGAATCGTTCTCAATTTTCACTGCACGTCACCTTTTGGTGTCAGCACACAATGATAACCGAACGATGAGAAAAAAGGGAAGATCGTTAGTAAAAATCGAAACCGGAACTGGGTAAACAATGAACCTTGTGGTACTCAGCAGAGCTAGATCTGCCGGTGCAGAATGTGCCATTTACCAGTAATCGCTAACAGTGATTGTCAAGTTGCCGTTCCAGCCACTGAAGGGTTTATTGTTTAAAACAGTTTCATTCACATGGTCAGAAGCTTTGCCGAAGTTGAGGCAAATGGTGTCAACACCATTGCCCCCAGTTAGTGCTGCTGCTCAATCCTGTGAATAGCATCGTGGGGTTCGAAAGATTTTTGCGAATGTAGTGCCGCACACTGTTGATGATATTAAGGGAGATCAAATATCCACAGAGGATGAGTCGTGTAAGAAAGCCTCCCAAATATTTGAGATACTCTACAACAAGGCGACTGGTGAGCGTTCATTGGAAGTTTTCTGTCCACTACCCATGAAAGCGAGTGTGGTGCTCGGGAGCATCCAACTGTCATATACCGTATCCTGGTTGGTACACAGCGTAACTAATGTACCGAGAGGCTCTGAAAGCTTCTCAAATGACTCATTTTATTGTACGGATGATGAACCTGTTCAGAAACTCTTCCCAGATATTTCTGTTGTCAAACTGTTCCAGCTGGCTCCATTCCATACAACTCTGCCTTAATTGTGGTACTTAACCCAATACACTCATTCGTACATATTGTTTTACTAGTTTGGAGATCACTTTAAAACTCATTTGGTTTTGTTCGACGTGCTTCATAGGAGACGTTCTCTTTCTGTTCTATTTGAGTTACCAAGTAGATTGGCGAGGTAACTTCGTACATTTATTTTGCATTATATATTCATCCTTGAGCAGGCAGGGTGTACACTTGAGGAGTCGTTTTACTGTTGGTACTGATATCATAGTTGAGGTATGAAGCTGCTGGTACTATATAGTTTATCGTTCACACAGTGATAAAACAAACTCTTTGAACAACTATCGTTTGGAATTTGGTGGTCTTTATTCGTCTGTGTTTCCTGAGGCCCGATCCTCCGTCACACTTGTGTTAACTTCATAGAAAGGAAATGAGCAAAGAATAATACATATTTATTGTAGAATGGGAGTAGGGCTCAATCAGACCGTCTAATTTGCTACAGAAAAGCGTTTACACTGTACTAGAGTTAAACAAATGGGAGATTAGGATATTAGAATAGGAGACCTAATCTGAGAAGGGAACTGAATGGACTACTCAGTGGTCAGGGTTAAAGATCATAAAATATGACGATCTAAGAGCTTAGGCTGACTCAGAGTTGATGGATGTGATAAGTCGTTCATGTGAAGGAGTTGCAACTCCAGCTGTGCCATTAATAAGGGAGGAAGCAAAACGACGAAAGCTTTCGTGGTTATTAATGGAGTTGCAGGTAAGATGACGGCAATATACTTTGTTAACTTTGGTGACGAGGATTATACCTGTTGCTTGTTATACAATAAACGGCAATTGTGAGGTGGGTTAGAAAGAAAACAATGTCTTACAAGTGTGATTTTCTTAGGGTGTCTTTTTCTCATTATCTTGTTCGACATAGCGACCTATAAGCTTAAGTCTAACTAGGGATGTTCATAACAGTTTCAACAAAATGACGATTAGTTGGACGTCTACGACGCACGGCGTTCAGGTCTGTTGAAAGCCAAATACAAGATACAGAGTTAATTTGATCGAATGCTAATCTACCCAGTCATATCGTATTAGTTACCCTGAACGTTGAAGCGAGTGAATCACCTAGGGGATTGTGGAACAGAATAGCATGGTCAATTAATTTTTGGGAAGCCGAGCTTCGAACAAAAGAGTGAAGAGGTAGTTTGCTAGTCAAACTTAGGTTGTTGCGCAAAGAAGAGCTATTGAACGATTAGTAAATAAAACAGCTTACATACTCTGCAAATTCCAGCTCACAGCTGAATCGGATGAGAATGAAGGTTCAAAATAAGAGTCCCCGGGAAAAGGGAGATTAAAGTCCAACAAAGAGAAATGCTATCTACTAAGGTGTGGCTGCTGGTAATGTCTATACCGAGCAACAAATGGTTGATGGGGGGAAAGGATTACCTAATTTTGATGGGAAGGAGATTGGCAAGCCACAACACAGTGATCTAGGTAAATGGACTGGAACGATTAGGTTCAGGAATATAATCATGAATAGAAGAATTCTAGAACTAGAAGAGAATTATTTGACAAACAACGGTGCGCAGACATCATGGAGCTGTCACCAGATTTGTATTAACCATTAGGTCTCAACCGCACCATTTGTGATATCGCAGTTTTAGATTTATGGATTTATCCATAACAGCCAGAACACTGTAATCGCCTTTTTCTCCGAGGCTGAGGTGTCACAGGATAGTCCGTTACCAACCTTATCCAAAATACTGGTGCCGGATGATTAACCTGTTTTCATCACACAGTATGCCTTTCAGTGTCAACAGAGTCAAAACGTTGAGCATCTTGCTCAGGCAAACAGCGTTCAGGGTTTGTCAAACGGATATTATCATCTGCACCCAGACTCCGCCTTTGTGAATGACATGATAGACTGAAATGATGTGTGATACCTGTCATTCATATACTTCTAGACTAGCGTCCCATTCCAACGTTGAAGTTTTCGATAATACTCACAAAATCTGAGCCATTGCCTGAGTTGGCATCAGTTAATATCCCCCTCCTTCCGATGAACACAATCAGCAACCTGAGAAATGAGTTCAAGTTTATGAACTGTGCTGATTCTAGGTGGACTGTCGTAGGTTTCATGCACGTTAGTATGCAACCATATCAATTTTCAGTTGTCCGACTTCTCTTCAGTTTGGTTCGGCCAAAATTCTACAAACCGATGTGTCAGAAGCGGCTCAAATCAGGCCTCGTTCTCTTAGAAGGAATTGGAGCCGTCAACTGCTTTGCTAGTTGTTCCATCCTGGTCTCGTATAGAAGAAAATCGAATTACAACGGTACTACTACCATAGCATTGTACAGAATCTAACACCGTTGATGATCTTATCCAAGTACGTCGTGTTTTCTAGCATGACACCCTGAAATAAATGTTTCAGATAACAATGTCCGTCACGCGTTACATTCTGGGCAGTGTGACAGGAAACCTTGAGTTGGATTCCATAAATGAAGTAAAAGATTTCAGCCTACAAAGAAAAAACTGTTAACTGCAATGAAAAGCAGTTCATAAGGACGGTTTCTCTTCGATATCTCCCTTTTCCCATGAGCACACAATTTGGAGAGATTTGCGTTTCACTAAGAAATCTATCAGCTTTGCTGGCTGCAGGACATCCACTTCAGTTGGTTGCAACTTAACAAGCGTCAAAGGCCTATCTTAATTGTCTCCTTTTGATGATTAATGGTCATCAAGCTCGAGTGGACCTAGACCGGTTCATCCACGCCAAAGCTTCCTTAACTATCCGTCTTAATTCAGATATCTGTAACAAATCTTTAGAGTTTGTTTGTAAGGTTTACATATCACGTAGCATTTTTCAACCCAGCATAGTCCGCCGATGTAGTGTATCACGTTGGAAATGGGTTGGAAACGGCCATTAAGGTGCGATATAATACATTCTAGTTTTACCCGTTTCCTTAGCTGTTGCGCTTCTTTTCGCTCATAGTCTGAAATCAATCAACCGTTCTGTGGTCGATCTACAAACGAACAAGCATCCACCACAGCTCCAGAAGAGGTGGTAGAACGGGTTTTTGCAAACAGTTAGTCCACAGTTTAAGTCAACCATACAGAGTTTGTTAATTAAAGACTCTGGTGTGAAGAAAAAATCGCCCAGGCTGCTTTCGTTGTGGTAAACTTTGTAGGTATTTTCAGTAAAAGCCTGTAGTGTAAACATCGTGAAGGTGGCTTTAGTGAAAATTTTTGGATGGAACAAATAGTTCCATATTACCAGGTCTCTGAGTACTACGTGGTTATCCATATTAACCTAAACCTGTATTACTCGATCACATTGCGTTTGCATTGTATTTCACAATAAATGTTTGGGTAATACCGGCCAACATGACATCACCATGTTCGAAGGTCAGTCATTTACCCAAAATGGCCACTTTACATGTTTTCCTCTCAGTTGGTCGAGGACATTTTCTTGCTGAAACTGGTTTTAAATAAAATGGTAGCCTAGTGAGTTCAATCTGTGTTCTATTCGGAACAGTGAAATACTGAAATAAGTCCTACCCCATCGATCAAAACCTCCAGAAATTGAGTTCGTTAAGGTTGTTCCATTCTTAAGAACCCGGTTGAAATCTGTATCAGAATGAGTCACCTCAAGTTGCCATCGAAATGTATTCTGTCCAGCTCATACGTATTAGATATTTAGAGTGTTAACTGTCCATCACAGTTCTGAAACACAGTCTGATCAATAGTTCATCTGAAAGAAGCCAGAGGTCATAATCATACCTTACGTCAGAACCTTCGATTACGTGTTTTTGATTAGTTTTGATTGTGTTCATTCTTAATGTGCATGACAGAAACCACATTTACAGGCTGTTTGAAGGACAATTCAGTTAGACGGTGAATCTATGAGTGTTAGCCGTATACTCCGTGCTTAGGCTATATTCAAAGCTTAAGTAAAGTGAGTGTGACAGATGTTGATGTTTATGCATACTGCATAATTATACATTGTTCATACCACAAGTCTGCATTCCACACAAGCCCAGAACAGGTCACGGCAGTTGGCACACGGTTTGTAAACTTGTACGCTTGAGTGCATATGTCGAGTGATAACATCTGTCACATATGTAATACTGGATCCCGGACATCACCCTTAGCCGCACTGCCGGTTGAGACGACGGTAAGAGAAGCGGTCATGTTATTGGTAAGGATTTGGTCAAACTATCCGTAAGACCTAATTTACAAAGAACTGATTGAACCATACTTGATGAACACAGTTGGTTTACGGTTTACGACGTTTATAAGGTGTTTTCCAGATTTAATTGTCCAACTTGTAACAAGTCCAGAAACGACAGCAGAAGGAGAAAAGCAACTCACGTTCAAATTCAACCTGCTAACTTCAATGTAATTCAACGTTCTTTGTACAGTTGGCTAGTAATCTGCGGTTCGATATTTTACAAAACTTCGAAAAATATTATTTAGCACCCAGACCACCACCTCGAACTAGTTTCAAATTGGAAGCGGCATACCAACAAACTACATCACTGTCAACTCGGAACATTTTTTGTGATCAGTGTACTTAGATGCAATGGTCCAAAAATCTATAGTGTGTCTGAGTAACACTGGAACATTCAGCCGCTCTTCAACATGCCACCCATTCCCCACTTTTCATACTACTGTAACTGTAAGAGTATCAACCGACCGTAAATGTTCTCATTGTCGTGAATCAGAAACGACAAGAGTAAAGGAGTTTATTAGCCACAAAAGTTTTGCCACCTGTGGCGGACTTACACATATAATACAGTACAATCCTCAAATCTGTGAGATAAATTGTCCTTGAAACAAACAATCGAGTAGCAACGTTTCGTTTGAACTACACGACAAACAAGTACAATTACAATCAACTCAAGTCGGAGGACGGAAACCGACTAAAGGGGCGCCACTCAAGATTTCGAAAAGGCAGCGTGCACAGCGTTCCTCATTGTTGCCACAGAAGCAAACGTAAGCAAGGGCATCGCATCTTATTTCAGATCCGTCACAAAATACGTGAAACATTTTGCAAACTCGTTTGGCCATATACATGTGAAGGTTGACATTTCATCGAGTTCTTATAAATGTTTCGGCCAGCACCACGATTCTGACTGATCTGTGCTGAGTGGGTCGTTCTATCCTAGAGCTTCGCGATGCACTTTTGCAATGACATCTTTCCCGGTAGTAGCCAAAAGATAACGAACCCGAAGGTGATCACACAAGTTAGGAGTTTTTATGTCACACTTGCAAAGCGTTTAGAACCAGCGATATTATCAAGGACTTTGCAGCCACTAGAGCTGTCTGTTTGGGCTAAATCCCTCTTTGAACAGTGCTGACTGCAAACCATGGACCATGGTACAATTATATACAAAGCCAATTAACAGTAAGGGAAGTTGTTGATAAAAAATAATACGAGGGCAAGGCGATTGGGTAAAAAACAAACGTGACTTCCTTATGGTTATGCTCACAAGGGGTATAGGTTTTAGGAAGTCAATGTTAATTGGGGTGAATTGGGGGGAAGAAACGAGGTCGAATTTTCTACTGGGTTGAGTGTACGTGCTTGATCACGGTGATCTCAAGGTGTGGACGAACTGTTTTTGAACACACAAATCCGGAATGCATAATCAGATTGCGACCGTCTCGGCTATGGACGGGGTACGCCACTTGGTCTTTCGTGACATGGTGGCTGGTGCATGGCAGACGATGCGAAAAGCCCGTTTCTGTGTGTCGATCACAGTCACTGTTTGGGCCAGAATAGGTGAGTTAATGTTCTTTGCCATTCCGAAGGAAAGCCGCAACGGGTAGTGTTCACAACTTCTTTCCGAGAAACGCCTAGTGGTGCGAAAAATATTTGCTGAACCACAGGAACAGTCAAATAAATAGAACAAAAGTGGGGCAATACTCTCAGGCATATTATCTTTCAGATCAAATGGCACTGTCCATTTTGAGTGGCACGTTACGACGGGACTTGTAGCACAGTAGGTACCACCGATTGCAATAGTTAGTTGACGCGTAATGAGCTCGGTTGATGCTGAGCGGTAAAGTTATATAGTTCTTTTTCTTATCAACAGTGCTTATTGGGGCTTTCACTGGTCCCTCTTGCATGTTTCTGGTAATAAATTTCTCAGAACAGGCATTACTAAAAAGGATAACCTGTAACAAACTTAACTCCAATTCCGTCGTATTTTTCGTGTTTGTCAAACATCGTACAAGGCCTCCTTTCAGACTAATCGGCACATAGCTGTGGAAGTGTCCATTCCAGTTTTTCTCCCCATATACACTTCGCTGTAACGATCCATCTGATCTGTGTGTTAGTGATGTGTACAAAAATGGCATGCCATCATCATTTTCTGGCTCCAGAGTGAACATGATGGTCTTATGCACCTTGTTAAAAACGGCCAGAAGCCTCTGTGAATCTTCCGTTTTGTCCATTACGCAAAAATGTCACCTACAGTTTATGGAAGACATTTCTGTTCTCTGAAGCCAAAGTTGTCTTGTATAATTCCTACGGGGATTTTCAACCATTTGAAGTGGCATAATTCAAACGCAGTTCTCCATCACGCAATACGTTTCAGGGCCAGTATAAACCTAGAAATGAACCTTCAAAGTCCTCCAAGTTAAGCAAGCTTCGACATGACCGTTAACTAAGTGGAAACTATCCTCAGCCTTCTCTACAGCTAGATTATCTTTGCATGAATAAAATACTCCACTTGGCTGTGTTAATACTCAAAAAGCCACTTGCTTAATGAAACCTAAGCTGAAACAGAAACACCAAAAACCACTAACAAGGTTTTGGCAGCACCATAAGTATTGGTCACCTGAGACTCAACAACCGTGCCATTGAGGTCAAGAGAGGAAATACCCACCACCAACAGGTTTGTGGGTATCGTAACCATAAATTCTGTTGTTCTCGAGCAAATATCAGAAGACCGATGTTCGAGAGAATTCACCCGCCCATCGTCTGTCAAAATCAACCAACTCGGCCATTCCAACGATTCAAACGAAAGGTTTCAGTCAGCTGACGAATAACGATGTCTGTCTCCTACGAGGTGCGTATCGTGTACGGTTAACCCCGAACGTCAACTGAGAGGTTCGGCGATGAATAATCTATTCCTAGTCCACTAACATACTGGAGATTGAATTCTCAGTCTGTTAAGCATCCGATTCCAGTCTCGAAAAGATCCTATTGATAGGGTGCAAGGGTGAAATGAAATTTTAAAAACCCAGTGGAAAAAATGAACTACAAACCTTGATACAGAGTCGGAACATTTTAAAAGATGCGAGATGGCCAATTACAGCAACTCACCTACTGGCGATTCAAAAGTGCATGAATGAACCCGGAGGCGCACATTGGTGAGTTAAAGACGGAATAACTGCACGGGGAGTGAACTTCACAGTTAAGTGACATTAAGCCATTATTGTATCAGAATCAACGTTCATAGAAAGAACGATTTATCACACACAGTTCAGGCTTCAGAAGTGCAACAACATGAAAACTGTGGCGCATGCTATTCAACTTTTTCATTGACATTCACTTCTTTATCGTTTCAATTCAGGTGTTCTGCCTATGTATTACCAAACATGATCCATAGAATGGTGACATTCCCCTCTTGACTGACTTTGAGTGATCTTTAAAACTGTCTGGTGACGTGTCATTTACATGTCTGAACTTGAAGCTGTGGGGTTCACCGAGTCCTCCCTGTACCTGATAATATATTTACTGTGGCTGTTCATACGCGCATTTTCTTTGACTGTGTAGAAGCTGTCCGTGATCGTTGTTCTGTATGTAAATTGTTCATCTTTATCCCTACATGATAGTAACACAGCTTGTTGGCACCATTTGGATTCTTGATGATGTTAATTTTGTTCATAAATTAATATGCCTCTGCAGCACGATTGTTCGTGTATTTTTCTTATACCAGACTGATTGTCGGGCCCCTCGTTTCGAATACCTTTAACTCTCTGAGCGTCAAACAGTCAATATTTTTAGAAGTTGCTTGAAATTATCACAAGGAATATTTACAAAGTAAGAATAGGATGAATTACCAAACTCAGACTGATTTGAACGCTGGCAGCATTGCACACTATCCTTCTGTTACACACGCGACAGCCATCAAAAGCTCAAAACTAACAGTCATTATTGTGTAGCGATCTGTAGATTTTACTAGCCTGCCTGTGGTATGATGTGTGAAATAGTCCCTAAACTTACTCACACAATGTTCCTAGGCTATCAAGAAAAATCTTGTGATGTACGCTGTTCGATTGTTTGTCTGCATGCCGTGTGGTCGTGTGGCGCTCGTTCACCAACGGCCGGTCTTTAACCTCCCTAGCTAACTTGTATGTCGATGCCGTTTATAACGTTATAAGAGACCACCTGTACATTTCGTGGAATAAATATTTGGTCTCTGTTCTCAGCGGCCGTTTGGTAATTCGCGTCTGATGAATTCTTACCTGGGAAAACGACTTAGTGCACCGTGCACTAAACTTACCAGTCGTAACATCAAACCTAACGTTTCATAGGGTTTTTATAATTTTTCAGTAAAGAGGAATCTTCTTGAGAAACACGTTTCCCGGAGGTGCATAATTTGGTTCCCTGACATAATTAACCGGTAGACATACAGTTTATTTGGCAATTGGATATGCGCTAGACACTAGTCCACTAACAATTCAGAACGTTTTTTTTGAAGGGCATTCGGAATGTAGTCCCAATAGGCAACAAACCGAAAGAATTATGTAGGGTTCGGAAACAGACCGTACATTTCCAACTGTTTGACAATGTGATAACTAGTTAGCTTTAACCTAGTCTAGGACCAACGCCAACAGATAAGGGGATAGAGTAAAATGACGCGATATGGGCTGCAGCTCACTGGGCGCTACCCGATAGCAAGCCAAGCGAGAAGTGCGTAGGATCTTCGAGTACGTTGAGCAGCTTTCGAAACTGTGCAGGTTAGACGATCTTGAAAAGTGGGACAACAGATGAGTGGTTAAGAAAAGAACGAGCATTCGATGTGTGCAGTTAGTTGGACGATTTAAGAAAATGGCAATGAGTCGGTATCAAGTCTCCTATAGCAGTCGTACACAGAAGGATGCATACAAACCTGACAGACGAAAACATACTGGTGCGGTCGAGATCCTTAGAAGAAACACACAACCGTTGGTCATTACAGCCAAAAAACTGGGTTTTTATTGTATCACTTTGATTTTGCTCACTGGTTTTTTGGCTGAGTAGCTTATGAGTTTCATATGCGTTCAAAAAATCAATTTTTGTTTGATTCATTTTACTGAACCCTTTTTTCAAGAAATGCAACGCGCTATCGGGGAATTGTCACCAGGACGAATGACAATGTATTGCCACCCAGTGTGTGTGAATACACGTCAGTCGTGCAACTGGGTGTACGCGTTCGTGGTCCTAAGTTTCAGCATACATTGTACAGAGTTTCGTGCAATAAACGAGTTGGCAGGCCAAGCGTCTTTTGGGATCACAACAGTAGTACTAACATCTTGCTTTTGGGCAAGTTGAATATCACTCTCTCGAGAGCCATTGTACCCAGTCTTATCAGTGGTGTAATAAGGAATCAGTAATGAGAGACAGACATATTGTCAATCAGCACATTCGCCACAGTTGAGGTGAGACTCGGCATTCAGACAGTTGCAACTGTGGGGGTTCGTTCTCAGTGACATCTTCAGCCGGAGGATACAAACCTGAAATAGACTCAGAAATAACAGTATCAGTAATAGGCACAACGGAACTAGAAACAGTATGCTGTAAACCACGTGATCATTCAAATCTAAGATGAGCAGTTCCATCATTCAAAAATGATGAATACGACGTATGAATACGACATGTTCGAGTGGCCAGGTCGCTGAGCACAATTCTTCGAGACAATCGAAGGTAAGTACCACGACGGTGCACAACTCCAGCTGGTTAGAGACTCAGTATGTTAGTCAAGAGGACTCAATTCTTGAATAGATGTACTGGACTGTTTCCAGTTGATGAATTGTCAGGATTTCGATATTGCAGCAGGGGATTGTTCATACAATCTTCCAGTTCTACGAAATTAGTTAGATCGATAGACTTATTCGCATGTTTCGGAACACGCGCACAATTTTTAGCGGCACAGTTGGACTGACGATTTTTTGGTGCGGTGAGCAGATTTTAGTTGGTGTTCAAACTTCTGCGCAATCAAATGAGTGTCATTGTGGGTGACCAATGCACCTGGTGCTGCCTGTCGACAGAGCGCTTTTCGAATTGCAACCAGAGTGACGTCCGCAGTTGTCGGTGACGTGGAATACATTTCGGGCCAACGCGAATATGAATCGATAATAATCGAAGCATAACGTTTATCTAAGAATGAGCCAAAATAGGAAGCATGTATTCGTTGTCAGACCACACAAGTCATTGGTCATGGTGTACATTGTGCTGGTCACGATTGGACTTTTTGTGCACACAGCACAACTCCTAGAAATATTACGTGGATCAACATACAGTTCAATTTCTCCGATTCTCAAGTGACTGGAGTGTAAATCCTGTGGTACTGCATGTCATAATTTGGGAAAAATTAAAGTTCTGTTACTAATACACAATAATCCATCGGGATCAACAGAAAGTGCATCTGGACGTTTGTAGAATTCCAGAAATCTTTGTCGGACAACGTAGTTACAACCAACACATAATGAAAGCAAGATTGCCTGATAGCATTTTCGATTGTCACAAATCAATTGAGAAAAGAAACTGGAACTGTTTGAGCCGGTAACCAATCTGAGTCACCAACTGCTCCTGAATCGGTACACCGAGATAAATAGTCATCATGGCGAAAAAGCTTTGCGCGACGATGCTGAGTGCTGCACGAGTACACGGTCGAAATAACATTCCATGGGGAAATTAACAATGGACTTGTTAGAATTGTAAATGAGTTTAATGACTTGATAATCGGTGACTGTAGTGAAATGAACTCTGCAGTTTGTTGAAAACAACACCGAGCCACAATCACTCTCCATGAAGCGAACCGGCAACACTGGAGAGCGTCGACTCGCGTCTTCGTGGTGTGTTGTCTTAACCTAATAAAACAGAAGATTGGAGAGTGTCTGTTTTGCATTATGTTTCACTATACTCAGATAACTTGGATTAACTTGGTAGTTCATCTCTACGGAAGTAGTAGAACTTTGCATGCGAACCGACAACCATGTCGATTCATCAGCAGTGTTCGGAACACATAGAGCTTCTTTCATTAGCCCATCAGTTCGAGATCTTGCGACACGACGCGGGTGTCCAAAAGTGTCTTGCAATAATTTTTGGAGAATTCACACGGCGGCAAGTTTACTCATTCCCTGGTTGCTTCGCGATCACTTCCTTGACAATAACTTGAAGGATAGAACACATACTGACCGTAATCTGCCAATGCAACTCGAACGTGTTGCTAAACGTACTTCTTGAATTTGCAGTAACTAGCCGGATCGCCGTTAAACTAGAACAACTTGGCCTTTGGCAAACAGGTGGAATTCAGCAAACTAGCGTGGGCCGACTTTGCTACAAAATTCTCTGGGAATTTCAAACCCACTGAGAGCAAGACAAACTTCATTTTGACAGTTTGTCACATACCGCTTAACACACAGGTTTGCAGAAATCTGTGACTCAACTAAGGTTGGTCTACGGTATTGTTCCACCAATAGGCCGAGCGACACCCATTCAGACATTTCGGGACTTAAAAGTGATAAAGTCTGACTCAGAAGCAATAATATGCTTCAACTAGATCTCCCATTCCAAACGCAGTTTGCCATTTGCGGAAAGTTTTTGTCTGTAGTAGTTTCACATTTTACTTAAAATGACGGCGAATGAGATTAGTAACTCAAATTCCATAGCCGCAGAATTCAGATACACTTACGGACTTCATCACGATCTCTCAGAAGGCTTCTGCGGAAACGGGTAAAGTAAAGCCACATTACTGAAATGCAGAACCCATAAGCTTTACCAAAAACTACAATATGAACAATACATAAACTATGGTTGACTAACATCGTCCAGAAAAACATGTTTCACTGAAGTGTGCATATTTCAAAAATGTGTAAGCGAAGTTACTTAAAAAATACTTGTTACCTCAGACACTCCCGCTTAATGCCAACTTTTCTGAAACATAATGAAAGAGAATCAGGGTAGTTTACGGATGTTTCCAGTGTAACCCAACAAACGGTGAATCAGCTCGCTCTGTAGTGAGAACAGTTGCTCAACTGTAATGTGCATTTGTACACGTCACATAGAAAAGATTTCAAAACGACCGAGATTGTCCTTATCTGAGACTCTCAGTCACGAAGTAGTCGAAAACAAACATCAGGATCCTCAATAAAACAGCTCTATGGAGAAGCATTCCTTCAATGTGTAACAAACAAACCCTGCATAATAACAATAAGTGGAAAAGCAATAGAATAGATAAATGTATGCAATTAAGGATAATATTGGTAGAAATAAAAACAGTAATTTTTGGCGGGTTTCATCTGAGTAAACCCTCATGTAGGTTATCAGACTGTTACACATGAATACATATGAAAATAAACAATACCACAAGCGTGGTTTATTAGTGGAACGTAATGAATATGAACAGTTTTACACTACCATGATTTAGGCATCTAAAGCGCTGGGATGGGTGATGATGCAAGTAGGAAATTATAAGATTGCATAAAAGAATCACACCAATCTGGCCTTTTCCAGTTTTCTATTCTGTAACTTTACGGCTGACAATAGCATTTGGTATAAAGAGCTCGGGTAGTATTGTTAAAAAGTAATGAAGAATATAAGACGAATAACGTGCACAATTATATGAATGGACATGAAGCTTACGGTGGAAGATATAGCGTCCGGAGAACGATGTTAGGAAGAAAGTGTCTAGTCCGCATTGATGTTCAGACTAAATTTGGACGTTGTGTTCGCGGAGGTTGTTGCAAGTCTTTACGGCTAGCTCTCGCTTAGTATAAGTGGCACAATGTAGTATGCAGTAATCGGCATATGCACAGTTGATCACACATAGTCGAATTAAGTAGGTGACTCAAGGCGCAGAATCGTCAACTACTAATTAGGCGTCATAACACCCTTTGCTGGCGCAATAAGATTTTGTCGCGGTACGTCTTTATGAGCTGTTCTCAGGTTGATGCTCGGCTAGCTTGCATGTTAGCATATGCCAACGGATTCAACTGTTCAGTCAAAACAACGCCTACGTTATTTACCCTTCCATTTTGGCTGGTGTAATGAGATTGCCGTAACGTCTAAAATTTCGCGCACTGACAATTGTCTTTCCGGTAGGTTCATACTAATTCACGTTATCATTGAATCTAAGTTGCCTAAAGATTACTGTTAACATCCACAGCTTAATACCGTAAACAGCGGTATCACTTTTTTCTACATGAAATAACCTTTTGATAATTGGTTAATTGCAAGTTACCTCCTGTCAAACAAATACATCCTTTTTGCCGTAACTCAAAAGGGCGTGCAGTCATTCCAGCGTTTGATTCCCACTCCAAACACCATGAAAATTTCCCAAAATATTCAGCCTTCTCGCTTTCAACCCTGTGGTGTTCCTGAAGGCTCCTTTGTACCCGCCTGTCTAAAGCCTGAGTGATATCCCTCCAGCTTGTTTCTGGTCTTCGTCAACAAACGCTAGACGACGTTCAGTTCCACTACGAACTGTCCTCCGATCCATTTTAGCATACGGCTAGGAGTTGTGGGAATGTTAGTAGCACACTGATTGAACTAATGAAGTCAAACTTCGTCATACCCCAAATTTGCGATGGCAGCCATCTGTGCGTTAGACTGACCTACTTGCAGTATGATGTGTAAAATGGTCCAAAAATTAATAGTTACATGTTGTACCTAAGTTATTAAGAAAGTTCACGTGATATGTGCTGTCCGATTGTTTATTCGCCTGTCACGTGACAGCGTGCAGGGAGTCGAGATGCCACACGCACGCACACACACACACACTCGGTTCATTCGCCAGTCGACGACTGACTTGTAACCGCCATGGTTATTATTCCGTGACTGTGCTGTTTATGCTTTTTATGAGACCACCTAATCACTTCGACTAGTGAATATTCGCTCTTCTTTCCTAGTTACCTTTCTATGTATTTCTTCTGGTTAGCTCGTGGTTGACTAGTGCGACTCCATGAGTAGTGCACTAACCTATCAGCATCAGCTCGAGCACGGTGACGGCTTCCGTGAGTGTACAGTCTGTACTCGATTTATCCCCGAGTAACTCTTAATTTTGTAATGAGCCCATAGTTCGGGAAGTGTTCTGATAGAGCACAAGTTTGTCATCAGCGTAAACATTGTTCTTACGTGTCATGAGCAATGTTGAGTGTGTCCACCAGGCAGTGGCCCAGTAATTTGAATATGGGGGGATAACGCTGACATCCAGCTTATACTAAGCCGGTAGTTGCGAAAGGTAGGAGTCAGTGAACAAGTTGGAGGAATTGGAGCGACCAGTTGACTGACTTGGTTTGAATTATTCATTTTCGTACGTCAAGGCTGTCCGCTGTCACCATTTTTGTTTAATT
>QNGE01007207.1:12952-24676 GCA_008508345.1 Paragonimus westermani | reverse complement strand
TCCGTTCTTGCCTTCCTCTCTCAGGGGGTCGTAACAAAGCCTATGGTATTCAAGGAGAGGTCCTTGGCTGGATTACCTCTTCTTGTTAATAGAACTTTTGGAGGTAAAACCGGATCAGACCCTCTGTCTCCCTTTTTCATTTTTGCGGGAGTTACCCGGAGGTCAGTGCTAGGTCCTCGAATATTCCTCATTTACATCGACGACCTCGCGAACAATACTTACAGCAACGTCCTCCTATACGCCGACGACCTGATAATCCCAGTGCACTACAGATGATGGGTCTTGACGTGATTAAGCGCTGGTCGGACGATTGGAGTCTCCCACTAAGTGACAATGAGTGCTGCGTACAAATTTCGATTCGAGATTTTTTATTTGTAATAACTCGAATTTCGACGACTCCGCGAAGATTTGCTTCTCACTCACTTCTATTTTAGAGCAGGTTTTGTAACGATTGACGACAGCCGATTAGGACGTAACTGGAATCTCTTCAAGCTCCATCCTCGGACCCTTCTTAGACCGTAGTTCTTTTCTTATGGGGTTGTCAACTTTTGGGACATCCTTCCTTCTGAGGTCGTTAACAGCGCTTCTAGGGATCGCTTTAAAGCACTGTTCTTGATTTTTACTGTAATCCCCAGGAGCAATGCTATACACTGTTTTCAATGATTGCCTTTCAGGGCAACAGACGTCCGCTTGACATTGAGCTGGAAAAGCCGAATGCATCCGGGAACCTTAGGCCTCTGCTTTGAACTCGTGTATCAGTCGCTGAACAAATGTATTTTTGAATCCCATCGAGAGACTTCGCGCTGATCACAGTCCTTTCTTACCATTGAAGTAATTCCGGAACTTAACCGTTCACTTCTTCCACTGGTCTCCGCTGAGAATTGCAGTAACTTCATTTTTGGTGCCCCATCTTTTTGGTGTGCGATAATGAATTTCATTCTTATAGTTTCGGCGATATTCCCTTCTTTGTTGATGACAAATTTCTGAAACGCCGATGATTACAGCCCACGCTATTGATGTGGTTAAACCGACGATTGATGCCCCTATTCACTGGTGTCAATTACATATGGGGCATAATCCGTATAACGAACATTGATGCCATTGAGAACCTTTTGGTGTGTTTTGAACATCATCGTAAAGTGGTGTTAAAAAATGGGTTTACAAATCATATGGTGTTAACCAGACTTTTCCCCACGAAAAGTGTGTGCGTTTCTGACGGTTCATGAAATCCGTGCAAAGCCTCTATATCTCCTTAGTTTTAATCCTTCGGTTTGCACTAGGTACAAGATGTGAGCGGAACCATAAGTAGTCTAGTGTAAGCTGCTTGTAATTATGAGTGAGTGTCTTGTGGCTTCGGCCACTTTGACTGACTAATGTGGATCCACATTAGCCAGTCAAAGCGTTTCCGGAAACGAATACCACCAACCGTGTGCCGGTTCAGACAAACACTGTTGAGCGTGCCATGCAAGTGTTGGAAAACTGTTTACTGGCTTTCAGATTGAAATTCCTAATCGTTCTTCACGTGGATTTCGAAAACTGCGCCCACCTTTCTCTTGAATTGTTCTTCGTCCCAGTGACTGATTGTTGAAAAGGAGTTCATGACCATTATGGCTTCAGCCTTGCACACTCGAAATATAGCAGTGTTTTTTATTATTATCTTGTTGGCACTCAGTGGAACGTTTTGCCCTCTGATTATCAGATGCTTTCTTAGGGCTTATTTTCTCACTCAGTTGCCTATTGTATTGATGGGATTGTATCATTAGGATTATAGTTCTGCTAAGATCACTGCTATCTATTAGGACGATACTGCACTCCACTTCAAATGATTATCTTGTAGGTAGATGGACTCTGGCCGTGCAACAAGACTTACAAGGTTACCTGATCGTGGCTCTTTGGATCTCCAGTCTCGTACCCGTGTACCACTCGTTAAAGCTTGTGGACGTTCAGTATCAGCTTTTTCGTGTGGGCTGTTTTGAGTGCTGTTTTCTTGTTTTTGGAAATTCTGTTGCTGCTCCAATACATAACGCCATTTTTTGAACAACAGCTCTTTCGGCTTTGTCTTGCTTTCTCGCAATGCCGCCAAAGCGCGTACTTCCGTTTCGCATACCAGATACCTTATTGAACAACTCTTCTCTAAATGAAACCATTCGTTCATTGTTGCCGGATAATTATAACTTCGAAATTCATAAAACCATCTGGCGTATCCGATGTCTGCATGCACGCAAAATCGCACTACAATTGCCCGAAGGGTTACTGATGTTCGCCGTCCCAATAACCCAGATCTTACGTCGCTATTCCGCAGTCATGGAACCTCAGGGTGGTGACCAATCCAACGAATCGACCGAGTCTTCAAATGAATTGGATATTACAATCTTGGGCGACGTGACCTATGGAGCCTGTTGCGTGGATGACTACACCGCAAACGCACTCGGTGTCGATTTACTGATCCACTACGGACACAGCTGTCTAGTTCCGATTGAATCTCCCCAGGTTTTGTGAGTCTTTTCGAGTCATAGTACGTTTGTTTACGGTTCGGAGGGGTTTACTGGGAAGGTGTCAGTTTACCCCTCAATTAGCCTGGTTCAATACGCAATTGATACTTACGATCATCACTCAGAGTTTTGTTCTATCAGGCTCGTGTCAGACTATCCAAGCGGTAGTCGGTCCAATTCCTAATGAGTGTGATGGCAATGTTGTCGATGAAGTTTTTGGGTTCATTTGTCGCACACACACACACGATGGTGGTTTTTATTCTGTTGTACCATCGGAGTAAAAGGCAAGCAATTATTGTCTATCCAATTTCTGGGTATTTGGATTTGTACCCGTCAAGTTTTCCTGGAGAGTTTGCATGACTACAACTTTGCTACAGAACTGCACATGCTACCACTTTTCCGAAGTTTCTATCCCTGACTTCTTATTTGAATATAGGATTGGTTGTACTTCGGGATGCTTTACCGTATTTTCCTGAAGAACAGTTACAAAATGGTCAAGTACATTTGGGTGTCATGCTCTGGCAGCGAGTTTTCTGTTGGGTCACGACATATTGAGTAATATGCAGACCTGTCAGGCTGCTTAGACAGTGTATGCGGATGATGTAATGGAACGCGCGACTGTGTATGATTACCAGTGAGTTGATCTCATTGCCCATTTGTATTCGGTGTAGTGATGTCGACCACTGAGTTGTGTATCGTTGTAAGAGCACCAGTGTAGCACACAGGTTGATGACTGGGCTTCAGATGAGCTGTTTAGCAGTAAGCACAATCGCGTGCATACAAACTAGTCCCTAAAACAGGTGCTGCGGCTGTCTTGATTTCTGAATTTGAAGTGAAGCATGAGTCTGCAGCTACGTTAGAAAGACAGATTGTGATATGCTTGGTGTATTAGCAGTTATTTATAATTGGTTATAAATTTGCAGCATTATACTTACCGTAGCGCTGTTCGAACAGTATTCGTTGCAAGCTCTAACTCTGCCTCACTTCGGCCCAAGTTAAAAACTTGGTCCATCTGAAACGAATGTTATCGCTAGAGACATGTCGCTGAAAAGTCATTTGACTTCTTACCTTTATTCCCCGGATGGTTCGCAACGTTAGATTTGAACCACTGCATTGTTGATATTTTATTCGGATTGTTTCGCCTAGTACTTTGTTTTGAATTGACATAGTGTAGTTCCTAATGTTCCTTGGGCTCAGTTGGTTAATCGAGTGACAGTTAATCAAGACTTGCCGTCCCATAATTCAACTTATTCACGCTGGAGTTCACTGGATTTTTCCATCTTTGCACAGAGCTTAAGCCACGGTAGTACTTTCAAGATAATCCTTTTTTACTATATTAAAACCGTTTCGAAGTTGTCTCAATCTTTCCTTGGTTTCCAAGATGAGCTGTAGGCGACCAAACTTGGGATCGTTTGTTCAGATGTCACGATTGAACAATGTGGCGAATTTTTTTTATCTTAAAACGCAGATAGTGTCACGCACCGCTTTGATGTCATATCTGTAAAAAAAGTTTGGTAGCTGCCACTCGACACTTTCCAAAAAGTAACTTCATTCAAAGCGAATAATTAGTTCTTCTGTTGTTTACATATACCGTTACTCATTCAATCAACGATGTCAGCTTTACTGTTCTCATTTCAGCCTTCGCCGATCACTCGTGCTAATTTGCGCATTCAGTCATCGTGACTTACCGGCACGTAGTGTTAGTTTCATGGTGTTAGGGATGCAATTCGGACGCCACTCATTTGACCTCGGACTTGTTAGGTGGTTCTTTCAGGATATGCATTGCACTCGTGCTTCGGTCCTACTTGACCCCATCAATAGTGTATGTATTTGCAGCGACTAGATTCCGGTCTACATTCTCATGCGTTTGGCAGTTGCGTCACTGATTTCATACGGATGCTGATTTTTGAAGTGGACTAACTAGAAAATCTATTCATATTGTACAGCTGTGATCAATTTTAGGTGGCATCGGATTTAAGTCTACTAAATTCCGGTCTATTAATCAACAATCTGTATGAGTGTATACTACAACTGTCGGTCACAACCTCATTTACTGGAAGGATGGGTGAAGTTTGCAATTTAAACGGTAGCATGATAACTTGAGTAGCAAGGATGCTTTCGGGCCGTGAACATGTTCGTAACGTTTATCTTTCACACTCATCCAAATATTTCTCTTTGGGGTAAGTTCGGAATAGGGGGATCGTGGTACTAAAACTGTGTTCCATCTTGAGGACCAGAGGTTAAATTAGACGCGAACCGAAAATAGCGTTTTGTTTCTCTTGTCACGTGGATTGCTACACAGCTGTCATTTCAAGAAAGGTGAAGGTTTCTATTCTCTTGCGACACCAGTAGTTTCACACGTCATATTTTTTGTCATCTAAGATTTGGCTTAAGTTTTTAGCGTGTACACTACGAATGTCCGCTGCCATTTTACTTATAAGGCCGCGTTTGTGCGGAATCATACCACTTCAAACATAAACGGTGTTGATTGCCGGACTGGAACCTGCGATCGTTCACAATTATTACTTCAAACCATTTTTTCTCTTGAAAAATTTGTTCGTCTTGTGAGAACCAGCTTGCCGAACGACTTTCGACTGCTTCCAAAGGTTTATTGTAGATCGGATACGTTTTAGTTCCAACCACAGAGAAGTCGAACGTGCGCACAGTTAAAACAACAACTCATGTAAGTAGTTTTACCCGTCGCTCACCTATAGTTGGGTTTTATTCTTTCCCAAGAGCTGAACTACATGTTACTAGTCTACTTACTGAACAGGTACAAACTTTGATTATTAGCTGACTTCTGGGGAATCAAGCTGTTTGTAATTAGGTTGAGATCCTATGGGGTGGTGAGATTTGAAACGTTTAATTTTCATTATTTAACTCATTACCACCGCGGCATGCAATTTTTTCGTTCTAGCCTCTTATTGAGCCAGACTGTTAGGTGTCACCTGTCAGATTCGGGTGTGTGCAGTCATCCGTATTGCTGATTGGTACGCTGTTGGACATAGCTATGTGCTGCAATCGTGAGAGTATTACCTCTTCATCGTCAACGTTGTCGATTTTGATCTCCATCCGTTGGTACTATTGCCGTTATTACCGTTGGCTCTGACTAATCCACTAAGCAGGCGGTTAAAAAATAAGTCTCTGTGTAAGAAAGGAAAACTAGGCGGAAAACACTCAGATCCCTGAAGAACATTATTTCGCAACTCTACGGAAATGACTCGTAAATGCATGCGACTCTGCCGTGACAGTGAGTGTTTCCAACCAACGATATAAATAATTGTAAACGTCCCAGTTAGACAAACGGCTTGTACCAACCTTGCTGAGCCTGATGGTCAAAGCTTTCACTTTCCGTAACCACATCATCGCCTGGCCGCCTTGCAGTTTCTTCCAACCACCAATGGTTACACTGAACACTACTTCACTGTGCCTATAGCGCTACGTCGTCATACGGATTACGTGTACCAGTCAACGCAAACCGTATTTTCATTGCGCACCGACTGACGGTCGCTTTGGTGCTTCAACTAACCCCTTGATGCAGCTTAGTTGGCGAAGACGGCGGTGGAGAAATACCTAAAGTCTGTGTGCCTCTTCCACACAGCCAAATCGCCGAACCATAAAACAAAACTAAGTGCACACACAGATTATATACGTGGATCCTACGTTTGACTACAGAATCCAGTGAGTGAACACAAGGACTGCCTGTTGGTATGCATTTGGGAAGTGTGCTAGTTCTTGATCTACAACTGATATATTGAAAATTCACACTCTTCGCTAATAGGGTTACGTACTCTGTGTACCGGCGTGGCGCCTGCCGCACCGTGCATTGTTCAGTTTGGTCACTGATGGTTGGGAAAAACCGCAAAGCGGACGAGCAACGATGTGACCACGGGCTGTGTGAGTCTTTTCCATCATGCTGAGCTAGGTTACCCGAGGTGTTCGCGACTATCCACATCGCTGATTTGAAACGGTCTCTGAGAGAGCATTTGGACGCAGCCGATGGCTAGTTCTCGTCCGCAAGTTTGTTGACTTCGGTAACGTTTCATTGTTTTTGTTTTTTTTCCCTGTTTTTCTCAGCACCTTTGTTTCCATGTATTAGTGTGCATTTTCGTGGTCTACTGCCATAGCCAACAATAACCCAAGCTATGTTCACTTATGCACCCCAAAGCTGAGGATTTGTGAATGCTGGTTATACTGGTCTTCGCCTTAGCCTCCGACTCAACAGCCTGTTCTGTGAGTTGACAGACTATGTGGTTTTCCTAGGGAACCCTACGTATAATTAATGGTTTATGAATCTGATTCGTTTGGTAGTGTGGAGCTAGTCCAGCTTGATGCACAGTGAAAAAACAGTGATATCTGCTACACACAAGGAATGCAATCAAGGTGATTTCGATTACAACACTCCTGAGGAAGGCCACCCGAGGTGGTTGAAACGTAGAGTATTACAACTTGCTCGTAACGTTGTGTTATTCCCAATCTGTTTATCAATAACATGTTAAACACGACGCCCAAACTATTCAACTTCATTCGTACTACATTCGGTGCGGATATCTTACAATCATAGCTACTTCATGCTTTTTAGAATTACTGCTGGATTTTTCGCGGTACTGCTTAATATATTGTGGTCTTGGTCAGCTGTTGACTATCTGAGGTATCCTTTGCTTGTGATTACCTTTTCTGCTCTATCTTATATTCATGACATCATGCTCAATTACCTAAGTGCACGTAAGTCGTCGACAATGCAATATATGGTCGTATGTGCCTACTTGTTTCTTGTCTGACTCTCTGGTCTCTCTGGGATTATTGTATTCCAAAGGGGTTGAAGCTCTAGTTAACATAACCGTCCGAATTATTGTAACATACTGGCCTGATTACCACGCCATACATATGTTAGAGGCACCCATTTTTTCCGTCCGAAACCGCCTCCTTCCTTGAGAAGACGATCCCATCCAATCATAATAAGCGGAAATGTCGTGAACATTCGAGAGATGACCTCCACTAGTTTTTTTACTTGTCTGGCCTTTATTCCGCTACGCTCATTGGTGGTTTAGTGACCTTAACTGCTTTTTTGATGTCTGTCCTTCGGTTTTCTGATTCGAGAATCTTGGTAGGTCACTATGCATCCTATAAATACCATGCAATTTTTCTCCTTGTTGCACACGTTTCGGGGCCGAACAAAGTTGTTTTTGGTTTGTCTTGGGCGCAATTAACGGGGACCGCCGCGTATTTTCGGGACCAAGATTGCCGTGTTAATTACATCAAGGAGCATAACCCGATTTCCTATCAATCGTCTGATTATATCGAGGACGAACCAGCGTACCGAGTCAAGGGTTACAACAATATATGATATGTATTTACCTATTAATGCGGTTTTCTGAACTGTTGTCAGAATCAACAGCAGCGTGACACGTGACATCCTCTGTGCGGCCCAAAGCTGAATTGCTGTGTGCGTTATTCGATAGCACAAAGCGTTCCGTTGTAGTTAGTTTTCACAAGGTGACATAATGATGGAAACAGCGAGGCGCCTGTTCCCCATTGATTCCAGCCATACCTTTTGCGGTTACCACTTCCGTTTAGGCACTCAGTCTATCTGTTTTTCTTTGTTGTTCCATTCGTCTCTTCGTTAGCAAAATAAAGAGGGCTGTTTCAATGGTTGTGAAATCTTGCGGTGTACATGAGTGTAGGATAACTTTTTATGTGGGTCATGTGGAAGATTTCCTGTCTCAACACTATCGTGCAATGGGAAGGAGGATTGCTTATTATCACTCTTCAACTTCTGGATAATAGAGTACACCTATCCTGTACAACGAGTACCACTGCAGTTGTTTGTTTTTCCGACACCCACTTAAATTTCTGTAGACCGTTTACATCGAGTTTTTGTCGCTTGAATGTCACTGACCATGAGAGGAGATTTTCCGTTTGAACAAAGTAAACATGCTTGTAACACCGGACCGACTGATTCGCACAGCGCAGATTCAGTTCTGTGCAATTCTGTTGTCAAGTAGCGGTCTTCAGTTAATTCAGTAATGGATACACGTGCTGAACTGAATGTTCGGTTCAGTGCGGACTGCTCCGAAAGGCAATGGGGATAAGTCACAGCTCCGCTCCTCAGGATATGCCCGTCAGAAACAGAAGAAACTAAACTCCTGTCGGACTGGTGAAACCAATATCTGGCATCACCTAAGGTCGTGTGTATACTGTCTTTGTTTTTGAGATGTTTGAAAACCTACTTGAGTTTCATCACTATGTTCCATGCGTTAACCGCCTTATTGTTCACACAATTTAGTATTTCTCACGGCTCGGCGTAATTCATCCTGACATCTGTATGCTTCGTTACTGCTTGTCCGCCATACCGGTTTCACTGTCCATAGACTCGTTCACATTTCCTATGCCCTTGTAATAGATACCTAATTGTTATTGTAGTCCTATACTCCACATTTTCACACCGTTTTCTACCGGCCTGCTTCAGGTACGTATTTGTCGATATTGGGATTGACCTGGCCCATTTTGTGGACAGTTTGAAAGCAAATTTCCCATTAGATTCGCATTTGACTCTGGTCTCTACCATCCAGTTTGTAACCAGCCTTCAGGCAGCCAAACGCACATTGGAGGAGGCAGGATTCAAAGTCACCATTCCTCAGTCGGCACCTTTGTCCCCAGGTGAAATACTGGGCTGTACCTCGCCAAAAGTGAGCGACCCACTAATCTGTTCCATGAGATCGTATGTTACCTTACCATGTTTACGATGATTGTTAAGTCTTTTGTTGATAAGTTTTCATATTGATTGCACTCAGCAGTGTGTCAGTGGGTGATCTCCCGATTTCGGGATGGCTCATTAGTAATCGTGAATATCAGTCACACGGTCGCGCGTTCAACTTCTAACTACCTGGACAACCCCCGTCTAGGTCTGGTCATTTTGATAGTATTTGGCGTCAGTATCGATCTATCGAGCACCAAGCGATGGTATATATATATATATATATATATATATATATATATATATCTGCGTTCCCTGTTTAGTATTATACCGGGCGGATAGTGACCTGCCACGGTCTGATTGGAAAGTAGTTGGTAGGAACAAATTAGAGGACATTCTGTAAGCTCAGCTCTATCCTAAACCACGTTGGTGAAACTATGGCAGTTGAGCAGTGTAGGATGCCCGACACCTTGCATGTGTTGCGTTGGTTGACACAAGAAGAACGTATTGTAGTAAGCGCTTGTGGAGAATGTTAATGATATCTCTACGCAGGAGTTATGCACGCTTATCTGAAATATTAAATGACTTGTACGAGTTCTTAACGAATGACACTTGACTGCATAATGGCGAGTATTTGAAAAATATATAATATGATGGTGGGTGCTATTTGATGTGGAAAACAATTGGGGAGACCTCGCTAGCAGTTAAAGCTCGCAAACTCGACCTCATTTATAAAGCTATGCGTTGCATCTCGCCAGTCGAAGTTTGCATTCGCCATATCAGTGCAATCGAGTAAAAAGCACGAGAGAAAAAAGTCAGGTACCAATCGCCAACAAACGCCCTGCCTCACATGTATCCTAGTCGAGTAGTCAGGTTATTATCATGGAGACGTTAACAGCATACACACTTCTGCTGAAAAATATGGGGTAGTTACCAATCGTGAATGCCAAGGTAATCACGAGGCTAGTTGGTCATATGTAGCGACAGCTTCTGCTAACATCTAAGGAAACATCAATGAGATTCTTGACAGCGTGGTAGTAAAATATTCTAAACCATGGGTTCAAGCACAGTGATAAACAGATGCTTCATCGCGTAAGCCTGAGTACTCCAGTCCCTATCCACTATGTTTGTGTAAGCATTGTGAAGGCGAAGTACAGGGATCCTGGTGGATGATTCACATGAATTTGTGTGTGCCATATAGTTCCAAAATGGTTAGTTCTTCAGAGTTTATCTGCTGGGCGTCTGTTCCAGTTCATGCACCCAAAGATGTCAAACGTCCGTTTGCACACTCCTGGTTGGACATATGATATGATAGTCCATTTGTAGTATACAGATAATGGATGAACTTCTGATTCATTCATTCCTTATTTGTACACATTTTTCTTCTCTTCACCTCTTCGGCTGAACGTGATACTGACAACTCAAGTTTGTCCCTTCTGTTTCCACCTGTCCATACACCGAACTCCTAGTTTACCATCACTAACCGCCAAATGAACTAATCGACACGATAGACACTCTCTACCAAAACATATCACCTTCTACAACTTCTTCCTCTCAGCATCCTCATCTTCATCTTACACCTCTACCACCCATGCTCGTGCATTCACCGGAATGTTCATTGTCTTAGTTGTGGTTGTTTACTGTTTTTCCACTTCCAGAATAAACGTATACTATCTAGTTATCTATCTGTCTCTACCTGATGTATCATCGCCTATATTTGTGGCACTTATTGCGTGATTCCCACCACTTGTTCCACTTTTCATTGATAACAAGAGAATGAGATGTTACACTTGCACACTTGTTATTATCATGTCAACATAATACGAGCAAAACGACATGAACATGAGGTGTGATAGATGCGCGCATTTCGTTTTGACTCATTTCTAAATTTACAACAAAAACTCGTTTCTTCAAACCTCTCTGATGCTAGCTTATCAATCAGTACGTCAGGTAAGCACACCAATTCCAGGACAGAATTAGCGCGCAAACTCGACTGACTACCACCGTCCCGGCTTACTGCAAAAATCTTTCCCTAGAATGCCACAACGAGATTCTGAATACACCAGCTGCATCGATGACGTGACCAGTAACTTAGAAGTGTGTAACGACTGCGGACATTGGATGTTTGCATGTTTCATTCCCTCCAGAACATACTTCTACATCCATGTAGGTAAACATTTCCATGCTTTAGAACTGACGCATCTCTCGGTGAGACTGGACCTTGACGTGGTGTGACGGCTTGCGCATCTCGATGACCTTTTGGGCTAAACTGGACAGAGTTACTCATACCAAATAGGCCAACAGGTAGAGGTATGACAAACCACGGTCTCCTGGTCCTCCAGGTTGGGGGTTGGAAAATGGTTGGCATCTCTTCCCGAAAAACGTACCATTTCTGGTACAACGCCACCCACCCGCTGCCTTGCGGTACAGGCTTTTGAGCCAAAGGCTTTGGTTGAGAACCCTAATCGTTCTCCTGTCTAGGTCTGGGCGTCCTGGCAGTATCTCAGCCCACACACAACCATGACTACTCACAAC